>JANHGB010034980.1:0-65961 GCA_026283785.1 Coracopsis vasa
GGAGCATTCACAACTTCCTTGGGCAACCCATTCCAGTGCCTCACCACCCTCACAGTAAAGAACTTCTTCCTCATATCTAATATAAATCTATTTCAGTTTAAAGCCATTACCCCTTGTTCTATCACTACATGCCCTTGTAAAAACTCCCTCTCCAGCTTTCCATTTTTAGCTAATGCAACTCAATGGAAGCTGAAATAATATAGCAGAGAGAAAATAACTAATGATTTAGGGGGCTATGTGTGAAGCATGTACAAAAGACTCTGAAGTGACTTGCTCAATTGCAATAACAACAGAAAAGGATTCTGCATTCATCAAACATCTCTGCATTCAGAGGTCACCAGTGCAGCATCAATAAACTGAACTGAGGTAAGAAAGTTAGCCAAAAACCCAAGGAAAACATTCACTGTCTAAACTGCTGGAAACTAGCAGGAAAATAAAGTGTCATTACTCATGACTGAACACCAAATGAAGCAAAATCTTAGAGCAAATAATGCAGAGAATTATCAAAGGTGCCTTATTATCCACCTTTTATTTTTTTCAGCATTCCATTTCTCTTATTTATTAGCATTTATGGTCTTGTCACCATTTTTGCATGGGTAATTTCCATCTGTTTCTTCTCACTCCCCCTGTCCTTTTTGCTGCATGTTATGTTTTTTACATCGTGACTGCATCTGCTCTTTAAAGACTTTCAAAGTGTTATCCTATGCTTATTTTACTTATTAAAAGAAGGGAGGGAGAAAATGCAAGATAAGCCTTAAGAGTCTTAACCAAAGAGTCTGTTACAAAATCAATTAAACATGATAAATGAGTGGACACAAATAGCACATTAACACAAAAAAAAAACCCAGACTTGAAATGCCATCACTTCACTGCCCAGTTAGGCGCAGGAAACTGTCAGTACAGCAACAGCCTCTCCAGGTGTCACACAGGGAGCTCATCATCTCCTCTTTCTGTTCCTGCTTGCTGGCCTGTGCAAGTTGGTTGGAGCAGGCAGACAGCCTGGGAGCACTTATCATTGTCACTATGGGCTGTTCTTTTCACAGGTCAAATTTTAATGACTCTTACCACAGGCCAAGCAGCGTGTAAGTATCCAGAATATCTCTCTCAGTATGACAGAGTGCATGTGTGTGTGTACGCAAAGGCCAGCAATAGTCAGCATTCCGAGACCATCAGCAAAATCCCAACACATCTCTGGTAGAAGTATTCTCACCACCTATATCCTAGAGGAAACAGGATTACTGCACACCTATTTGCATTCAGAGTGTGAAGCTCTCTCATGCAAGCTGCTGAAAACCTGCCTGAATAATCCATACAGTTTCACTAGAAGTATATATGTGAGTAAGCACTCAACAGGACACAGTGTCTTTCTGTCTAGAAAAAACTTTGAGAAAGATCTCATTTATATGAGTCTTGGGGCAAAATACAGTAAATAATGCTAGTAAATAGGACAGCCAAATCCTGATGTGGTTAGCCTGAACAAATGTTGCTCTGATAGAGATGTTGCTGAACTAAGACCACACAGAGTGAGACAGCATTCAAGACAAAGAAGATTATTCAAAAGTGGCCCTTAGAAATCTTTTAAATAGAGCAACTCTCTTCAGAGCAAAACTCAATTTATCTCTTCAGAGGAAAACTGTTTTGACTTCTAAAAGAAGCAACAGAGTGAGTCTCTGTTGAGGAACTCAAAATCTCATGCTTCAGTCTGACCTATTCATTTGCATAGAAACTGGCTTAAATTATTTCTCTCAGTTTAAAACTGATCAGTTGAACTTTTAAGTTTTTCACTTCATCATTTTCTGAAGTAGCAGACACTGGCAACAACTGTAGGAAGTAAAGGCACTGGGATCTTGAACAGCTAGTCTTCTGCATGCATGGAAGTCTTCCTACTTATAGGATCAATGGAACCAAGTATACTTGTTTGGGAATCGAGAAAATTTTCTCTGGGTCAGATTGATAAGGACATGTAGGGCAGTCCTTCAGCACTGAGAACAAACATCTGCTGGGATCATTTAGAGTTATTTTCTTCAGGTGTTTGTTTCTTCCCTGCTGAGGCCTCAATTACTGATCACGTCCTTCAACACTGAGAACAAACATCTGCTGGGATTATTTAGGGTTATTTTCTTCAGGTGTTTGTTTCTTCCTTGCTGAGGCCTCAGTTACTGACCACCCATCAGTCTTAGTTTTGTGCATTTGTAAGCAGCTGAATCTTCTGGAGACAGATACTGTTTTGACATTGATAAGTCTAATTTGTTAAAACAGTGCAGAATACTGTGGGTTACTTGTGCTATTGTATGTCCAAAGACATTAGAGCTAGCCTAAGATTCTGATTCAGAAATATCTCTGTGTAGCTCTGTGCTTCCAGAGCAGTTCAAGTGCTGCCATCCAGCTTGGACTCCCAAAGCCTGTAGACATGAGTTAGCTCAGTGCAGAGCCAGCTTACTTCAAGCCTGTATTGTTCTGGCTTCTGTGCTGATAGACTGCAACACATTTATGAGAAAATACATCCTCAAAGGGACAAAGCAAATAAAAATGCAAATAGATTCACAAATATAACTTTATGTCTGATAGCTTATGAACATAACTTTATGTCTAAGCTGTTTTCAGACTGCCACTGTCAACGTTAAAATGAATGGAACAAAACCAGTAATAGCGGAGGAGCCAAACATAAATTCTAGCTAATAACTGTCCCACAGAGAAATTGATAGAGCTAGCAGAGTCCACGCAGGTGCATAAAATTTGCAGCAAATATGTAGCATATAGTCTTTAGCATACCCAGAACCTGTCTAAACTGACAGCAGATAAACATGATTTATCATACGTAACTAGTGAGAGGCATGGGAGAAACATGATACCTCTTTAGGCCCACACAGAGCAAATACTGATGACATTTACTGGGTGTGCAGTAACATGGACCTTGAGAAGGGACAGAATATGCTGTGTAATAACCAAAGGTGAAATCCCTAGGAAGAATTACTTTAGGGTTTGCAGATTATGTCCTCCAGCTGTATCTCTGTTGGTAAACCAAATAAGATTGGAAGGCAGTTTTGAGCTCCATAATCATCACTGCTGTATAGCTGTTATCTTGCTCACTAGCACTGTTCGGATCTGGGCCAACCATCATTCTTCCAGATCCATAACATATCTTAGTGGACAGAACGTGTCAGGAATTATTCAGAGAAAGCTGACACCTGGCCACCCTGTTTGCAGAGGGAAGAAGGGGCAGGAGTTTAGTCATAAATATGAGTTGTGCCATGCCACGCAGCTCCAAGGACAGAGAATGCCCCCTCCCTTCTACCAGTAGCGAGGCTATAGCTGCTAAGAAAATAACCCAATGTAAGTGGCAGAAGTTTGTGTTACCTTGCTTTGCTTTTTCGAGAGCATTAAGCAATTCCATCACACACTTCCACAGTGCCTACAACATCGGCACTTGGAGGCTGTACTTAATAATTAAAAGCCGGGCAGCTTTGTAGCCAGTGCTTTACTGAAATACACTGAGGACCAATATATAGTAGAAATGGGCTGACAGAAACTAGGGCTATCCAAGGACTTGCATAAGCGAGCGCAGGCAGGAATGCAAAGGAGTGCAAATTTTGGCAGGTGACTGGAAGAGAAGAAAATTCTCCTACCTGAACAGCAGCTTAGCATCAGGAGATGGCAGGGGCTCAGAGGACAAAAAAAAGATCACATCCTATATAAGGCATCTCTAAATAAATGGGAGCCTGAACCACTGCAAGTTCAGGAAGTCAGTAATTTGGGGAGAGTAACATCTCAGCTGGATTCTGACCTGCTATAGGCTTCTCTACACAACAAAAAGCGTTTGTTCTCCTAATCCCTCTTATTTTATACTGTGCTAAAAGTGGCTGACAGGATGGGGAAATGTATCCACATCTTGATAGTGAAAGGCATTTTTCTTCTACTGAATTCTTGAAAATGACGTGTAGGGAGAGATGATAACTCTACAAGTACATAAAATGACAGAGCATCATGTCTAGAGTGAGTATCTCACCCAGAATTTTATGCTTCAGCTGCAATAAGAAGTAATTCATAATAAATTTGACATAATACCATACTGTAGAGGTACTATGTAACTTAAAAGGCTAGGCAGTGTCTGTGAACATGGAAAGAAAACAGCAAAACTAACTCAATTGAAGGAATTACAGATTATTTACTCTGGAAAAATTACCTAGAAGGAATGTATAACAAAATTCTGAATGCATAGATTTAGCCTTTCACTGGCAAGTTATTTGCATTAATGTCATCCTTAAAAGTATATGGAATGCAACTCCCTTGCAGAAAGTATTCTGTACAGTGAGAGTTTAGTTGCTGCACCAGCAATGTTGTGCAAGAGAGGAAGGTACAGTTGGTACAGCATGCTGCTTTCTGTTCCAGTTTAGAAGTACTGGAATTAGCAAACACCTGTTTAACTGTTGCATATTTTTGGAGGTACAGTGCGCATATTATTTTTGGAGGTACAGTACCCTTAGCACTGAGCATTCTAACATAGACATTTTATAATATAATTAATACACTAAAGTGCTGTGGACTTGTTCATCAAATAAATTCCTGTTCTTGAAAATTAAAACTGCTAAAGAAATTTGTCATTTTTAGGATAAGAAATGTAAGCTAAATTAGTATAAGAGTGATAAATAAATATACAGGTCAAATGTGTTAGCTTAAATGGAGTGGACGCAAAAGGCAATTTTACCCTTTCAGTAAAGCTTAAGAAACAATGCTAACTGGAGATATTTACACAATTTTTAAATCAGAAGGCATTTATTACTTATCGTCTGTGCTTTGAAGACTTCCTACACATTTCACCAGAATTATTTTCTATGCATTTCTTAGATGCTGAATTCGGGCTGCAGGTAAATGCTGCTCTTGAAAACCCACATGGCCACCTGCATGCATGATTTCATTTCACCATGGCACTGCAATTATCAGTCTTTGATTTGCTTTCACCACGGCACTGCAATTCTTTGCTGAATTTTCCATCATACTAAGCATTGCAGGACTTCTCTTTACATCTTCAGGGACTTTCTGGAAGCTGTTTACATTCTCCATGTTAATGCTTGAATACTACAAAATGCAGATATGCATTCTCCCACATACTCTTGTAGGCAAGTAGACTCTTCATAAGCATATCAAAACTCCGCAGAAGAGATCTCTGTCTTAAAGAATGAGTGAAACACAAAGTATACCTGCAGATTGTAAAAATTAGTTAAAAAAAATAACATGGCATTTCAATATCTGCCTAGACTTCAGCATAAAATCAAGAGTAAAGAAACTTGTGCAATAATCATAAAATATGCCTATCATATTGTGCTATGCAGGACACAGCACTCCCCTCTTAAACTGGTTTGCAGCTGCTGCACAACATGGTGAGCCACACTGCTGCTGGCAGTGGGACCAAAGGGAGAAAGAGGGGAAGGATGGGACAGCAATAGCTGCTGCTATAAGAAACAGTCTCCCTCCTTCAGTAGCAGCCATTGCCCTCCACCCCTTCAGCAGGGATAACAGCAACTCATTTCGTGTAACTGCAGGAGAAAGCAAGAGCTGTTTAAGCTGTGGTACCTTCATGAATAACCACTCCCTATTTCCTTCAAGAAAAGGTATTCAAGGGAGAAGGATAAATTAAACCCACAGCAACAGCTTTTAGCCATTCATGCTACCAAAATTCCTATGTGCTTCAAGCTTTCACCATGTAAGCTATACAACCTCAGGGGTTATACAATAATGAACGTATTTAAAGATATGGTCTTTTTTCCCAGCTTTTTTTCTTGATAAATATTATTTTTTCCTGTACTGCATTATAACAACATCAATCAATTTCTATTCGAATTCCAAACCCTAGAGCTGTACATTTTCTTCTTTTATAACCTACTGAATACTGATGCTTTTTATTTTGCTGTTACATCACTCTACTACACAAAACATTTTTTCTTTAAATATCATCATCTATTAAAGATATTGAGTTAACGATGAGTTTAAATAAGTGGTCTAAACAGAAGGTATATGCCTATATGCTGCATGTTGATTAGAACATTTAAATGTATATTATAGATGCCATGCATATCAAAGTTGCCCATCTTTGAAAATACGGTCCACCATCTGACACTGTCAATTACTTATTTTTCTAAGAGCTGATAAGATTTAGAAGAATAAGAAGCACTATTAACTCTGAAAACCCTAACTAGATCTACAGAAATATTTGTAATTTAGATATGGTATGTTATTTTAGAGATTTTCCGGAAGTATGAATTGCAAAAGATGTGTTAAGCATCATCTCATAAATCTTGATAGAAATAATCATGTAATTGTTACACACACATACACAGAAGAGCACAGAGACACAATAGCAAGGGGAAGCCTGAATAACATGCAGCTACTCCCAGGCCCATCACAGGAGCCATCATCAGCCAACCTGAGCAAGCCCAGAGGGGAACAGAGGCACAAAGGCAGGTAGGAACCCAAATTAAGGACCCAGAGGAAAGGGTACTCTGTTCAGACCCCTTTCTGGGCTGTCCCAGGGGAGCTTCAGCTCTAGTGTTCAGGTGTGACACCCATCCTCATAGGTCACCAGGACATAGGTCACCTCTTGGACTAAGGGAAGTCACTGTCTGAGGGCATGGGGCACATGATAGATACAAGGCAATGCAAGACTTATGGGACGTTTAGGGCAGGAACCAAAAGCAGGGAAAGGGTGAGACTGCTGGTTTGGGGAAAGACAAAAAAATAGAGGGAAAATAAAGGGATAAAGGGATAAAAGGAGTCAGTTGCATCTAAACAGGTTACTTGTTGGTATGCTGGCCTGGCCATGCCTGGCCATGACCACTGCAGGTCAGGCAGTTCTGTCTCCTTGTTAATCTCCATTTCCAATTCTTTTTCTTTGTGAGGGACTCTCTAGTCTGTGCGAATGTGTGTGTATGTGGGTCTTTCTGCTGCAACTGGGATATGGCCATGATCCACAGGGGCCCCTGTAGCAGCAACTGGAGCAAATGCAGGGGCGCAAGTGAGTGTATGAGCACTAGCAATGATAGAGCTGGTGGGTAGGTGATATGAGCTGGGAGAGACTTCCGTGTGTGCGCATGGCTGTGAGCAAGGGGGCTGTACCAGCAGCTGGAGCAGGGCTTGTACGCCCAGGTGCCAGCAACTGGGGAAACCGGGCTCCAGGTGCACAGCTGCTGGGAAGACGGGGTGCCTGAGCCCAGCTGCTGGAGGGATCCCCACAATATATGTGCATTGATGTATGCAATGCACCACATCCACTGACAGACCTTCATCCTGGTCAACCTGAGAGCAGAGCAGGATGAGGCCATTCGTTCTGTTTGTGCGAGTACTGCTTGAGTCAGTCTGTGTGGCCAGCTGTACGTATATGCACAGAGTTGCTGTGTACATGTGTTCAAATGCAGTGCACTTTTGCAGAGTGCAGTTCATATCAGATTAAAGTTTCCCTTGACAAGACACATGAATTTTCCAGACAGAAAACACACACGCAGCAGATCTTATATTTTAAACTTAATAAAAAACCTCACTGGTTACTCCAGAAAGGACAGGGAAGATTATAACTGCTATCTGTGGAAGAAGATATACAACACAAGCCTGAAGGCTCATATTGCTGGTGGGACTCTGGGACAGTCTCAAAGAATCAGCATGGCAAAGGCAGCCATAGCAGAGGGGGTTTTGCTCATCAGGGGTACCTGCTGAAAGTGCTCTGAGGACTAAAACAATGATCCAACCACTAGGACCCCAACAGCAGGCTTATGAGTAGCCAAAAAGAGAAAGGCCTGCCACATCCTACCAAAATTATCTGCCTGACGTTGAAGAGTGTCCGTAAAATTAAATCTATCAACATTTTCAAAGAATGAGGCCCCAGAAGAAGGCATCTGGGCCACCCACCCCTCTAAGCAGGAATAAAGAGGGTCTAGTAGCAGGAAAGTTAGAGATTCAAATAAGCAGGAAGACTTGCCTGGTTGCTAAGTTAAGAAACTATGGCTATGGCCTATTAAAGAAAAAACAAACCAATGAACCAATAGTGGGTTGAAAATGGGAAGGTAGCTTTAGTAAAAGGCAAAAAAAAATAATTACCAGTTTCTTCATCAGCACAGATTTTGAAACAAATTATACCAAAAGTTTATGAATCAGAAGTCAAGCAGAAACCATAATCTGGATGTACACTAACACCAGTTGGTGCACATACAACAGCAGATCACATAAGAATAAGGTAGCAACTTCATCTTTAGCTGTTCATAGCACATGGGATAAAATTCATATCATAATAGGATATCTCAGCTTAGCTGATGGTAAATGTGCAAGACCGTGTGGATGTAGCCTTGGAATTTCTCAATCCAAACATTCCTGAAAACAAAAAAAATTTCATGCAGCATTTGTTTTTGTCCACCAGGACAGAATAATACCTTAGCATTTATCCAGGCTACCAGAAATGAACTGATCACATAAACAAACACCACTTACATAAAAGTTGTTACAAATTGTTTCTTTTTGTTATATGCATTCTTGAACAGAGTAAAAAAAAAAAAAACAAAACCAACCCAAAATATATATATATACGTACATATGCTTGCTGCCCAGTTACAAGTTATTGCCTCTAAAAGGGACCCCTTTTACAGTGCTGAAAGAAGCCTCCGAAAAATTCCAAAAGGTAAGGAACACTAGTTGAAATAAAAGAAAAAGGAATGACAGTTTGCAGTCATTTTGCCAGTCTGGAAAACAATTAGCCACAGCTAATGGAAAAAGATTACAGGAGCAACAAAATTGCTTGCTGAGGGAGTAAAACAACAACAGTTTTGTTAAAGACTAAAGTAATCACACTGCTCATATGCAACACAAGGCAAAAGAAAAATGGAAGCTCATAGGATGTTCAATCATCTTGATTAGCACTTTTTTAACAAATTAAGGACAAAATGACCTCTAACAACAGTACCAACCCATTATGAGATCAGAATGGTTGCTCAGTTGATAACAGAGCAGGAAAGACTCAAGTATTTGATTAGAATCTATTCTGGTTTGGGGAGAAACTGGTTATGTGTTTATAGCAAGGGATGGCAGTGAAATACTTTACATTCCAGCAATAACTGAAAGGAATGTTAAATCAGAGAAGTCTTCTGAGGCAAATGCCTTAATGCCATACAGTCATGCTCTCTTCCATCAGTCTTAACCACCGGGCTCCCACGAGTAGACAGAACAACATCCTCTGCTTGGCAGTAGGATTCTTACCTGGAAAGACGTGGAGGAGTCCTGGTTCCAGACCACGTGCCTTGTAAGGATTAGGACTAAAATTTTCAACAGTAAAAAAAAAGAACCTCATACGTACACAGTTACTTTTTCATAAACAGAGACTGGAACACAGGACTCTTTTTCCTCCTCCCTGTCACAGATCCCATAGCCATGCATTAAACTCCCCACAAAACAGCAAGGGGAGTCTAACTGGGTATTTCACTGTGGAGTCTGTGTCTCTGTGTTAAGCACTGCAGCACACTAACCTCTTTGTAGACTTTGCCCCTATTAGCATTTGGCACCGCTGCAACTGCTCCTGGCGTGTTCCTCTAAGGGTAATGTCCACATTGGAAGAAAGATCTTGATAGTCAAGGACTCGAAAAAGAACTATGAAAGTGATGAAAGCCTTAGCTAGTGCAAAAGGAGGCAACTCATTTATTTTACTGTCAAAAAGGTTAAGAGGCAATTCACGATAGTCTAGAAGCACTCTAATGGGAGAAACAGAAATTGGATGCTACTGGGTCTGTAAGTCTACCAGCCAAAAAAAAACCAAGATCCATAAGCCAGATGAAAGGCTAGACAAATTCCTACCAGGAAAGAGGAACAAAATTTTAACACTGCAGTAAACAACCATGGAAAAAAATATGAAGTCCTGTGGGAGATCATCACCATCGCTTCCAGTTTTTAAACCAAGGTGGATTCCCTAACCTCAAAAAACATGCATAGGTCAAACAGAAACTAGTTCATGCAACCAGCAAAGAGTGTGTTGAAGGATTCTTTGTTGCAGCAGGAAGCTTTTATCTCAGTATTTCTGACTGCAACCAACACTGGATAGTCAAGAGCACGCTAAGCCTTTCAGCTTTATGAAAGCCAATTTTGGCTCTAAAACTTTACAGAAAACAACAAAGGAATGACAAACCCAGTAAGATAGGCTGTGCCAAATCTCAAAATAAGGAAAAGATTCTGAACATTGATTTTTCTCTACTGATAAACTGAAGGCATGATTAACTTCTACAATGCTATGGAAAGCCAATCAGTCACTGGAAGATGCTGAAAGAATGGAGAAGGTCCAGCAGAGAGCTACCAAAAGCATTATAAGGGAAGAGAACTTGACATAAGAAAAAAAGACAGAAAGAATGCGGTTTGTTCAGCCAAAAGAGCAGAAAGTTCAGAGATCTAATCAGTCGTCCAATACGTAGGAAGTAGTTATAAATGAGATGCTGGTACTCTCTACAGAAGGATACTTGCTACATGTACAGGATATATATGCTGTAATATCTGATGTTTACCTACAGGTGGATTTGTTATACCACCATCTGCTTCTTAAGTACATACTCCTGGATCTCTATCTGTCCTCTAGAAACAAATCCATGCCCAAAGGAAATCACTATTCATTGCTAACACTGTAATATAATTTTTATGGGGTTTTTGAGACAAATCAGTAGCCCTGAAATCAAAATAATATATTTTTGTCCATGTTAAGTGTAGGTCTGCAAGCCAAGTTTACTTTACTTAGCTCTGAACATGTTTCTGTAAGCATTTGTATTTCAGTCTACCCATAGTTCCCTATCTCTGGGCCATAGCGACCAGACTCTGCAACGCAGCTTCAGTCCAGGACTCATTAATATATTTTTTTACTTTTCTTTTTTAAAACAGAAAAAAGAAAGGAAAAAAAAAAGGAAAAAAAAACACCCCACAAACAAACAAACCATAAACTCCAAACCAACAAAAAACATCACATTCAACAGCATGGTCCTTTTAAATAACTATACCCCAGCTCTTTTGTTGTTGTTAATTACACACACATCCCATACCAACCTGAGGTATACAACTGACAAATGTTATTTCTCTTTTTAGTGTAATTGGTATCTCCAATCTAATCCTTTATTTGTGGTCTCGATTTTGAATAGCAGAGAACACAAAACAAACAGTTTTTTGCTTACACTCCAAAGTATAAACAATAGTAATCTCAAAGTGTACAGAGGGCAAATGAACTGCAATAGTGGCATTTAGTCTCTGCCACACATTCGTAAGAATGCAGTGCACTCAGTACTTTCAAACTGCCAAACTATTCAGAACACTTAAAACATTTTACAAAGAAACAACAGAAAATCAATAACATCTTGGAAGTTAAATACTTTTAACAGAAATTGCTCAAAGACTTCCTCTTTTTCTGAATGAAACAGGAAGTTACAGAAGAGATGAAAGACACTAATTGTACATCACTGTGCATGATTTATTTCTTTTCATTCTGGAGAGTGGATGCGTCTAGAAATGTAACATCTTCTGAAAGTACTGTTTTAAATATATCAAATTTTAATGGTCTACAAAGATAAAAAAATAAATTAAAAAATAGGCAGGAAAAATAAATAAATTCTGCAAACAGCAGCTTTAACCCACGTTTTAGGGAAGGAATTGCTACCTATAATACTGTTTTAGCAGCTTATCTATGTCCAGAATAAAAGCCACAGGCTGACATAAACCCAAGAATAACATTCTCCCTGTTTTATTCCACCACAATTGTCGATAACAATAACTCAATTATTAAAGTACTACATTGACTGAGATGATCACAGTCCTTGCTTAATATACAGCACATCTTAGCAACCTCTGCAAAAAACATACAACTAACCCAAATCAGCAAGAAAAAAGCACTTATGTCACCAGTTAAAATTTTACAGAGAATATTCTTAGAACGTATTTTGTTTATGGGACTTCAATTCCAGTATCCCATATAACATATCTGCAGCCATATCTGGAAATAAAATGTATTTTCCTGAACAATAACTTATAAGGCATGACTTCTGTAAAATCACTGCAATTTTGAAGTCATTCTTTGCGGCACAATGTTTTTCAAAATAAGGATCAAGTAACTTAAAAGGTAAGTAGAAACTATTTGCTTCATTTTTCATGCTATTCACAATAAATAGTGTAAGTCTGTCTTGTTCTGCTGGTATGTTTAAAAAAATGTACTTACTTTTAAGCTCCAGCATCATTTTGATGCAAAAATTAAAATAATTCTCTTCCCTAAAATGACACAGCTATATTTAGAAAATACACATGTATTTGCTTTTCAAAATGAAATCTAAAGTTTTCCTTAAAAATGCAGATTTCTATCAATGACAGCTGGGATCATCACAGTATTACAACAAAAGCTGTAGTATTTCACCATTTAAAAGATCTTCTGTAAAACAGTAAGGAAAAATAACTCCTAATATTTGGATTTTTAAAAATTATTAATCTGAGGTATGTCACGTAGTAAAGTGTCAGAGCTGAGTTACAAGCCAAGACTGAACTGCAAACACAGATGGGTTCTCTAAATGTCATGAAGTCTGGAGCCAGCCAGTCCCCTTCAGTCAGGGGGCCCAACCAGGAGGAGGCTGTGAAATTCCTATAAATGGGTGAGAATTACAGGAGAAGCCCTACAGCAGATTTGGAAAGGGCAGTGTCTTCACAGCAGATCTTTAACCCAGCAGATCTCCGGGTATTCAAAGGAACAATGCTTTTTTGAATCAAAGATAACACTGACACCTGGAAAAAATCCTTGTTCTTGGAAGTTAGGCTGAGGTGAGGAGAGGAGCAATGTGGTTTACATACCAGAGGGTAATGCATCTATCACAATACAGCTGCATCACATAATTTGTTTAGCAATGTTAGTTTTTTACATTGACAAGCGCTATGTGACTGTAGATTCTACCACTTAAGTATGTGATTCAGCAAGACATAACATTACTGACACTCTCACTATTAGAAAGTGACTACCTGTGAGTGAAGTCTGCAGCAATTCAGAAATTGAGAAATATGTTTATACTCTCAAGCACCCACTGAGGCACACCTGGCTCATTTGCCAGGCTATTCAAGTGCACAATTAATCATTAACTCCACAAAGCACCTACCTGCCAAACCAAGTGTTCCTTTACAACAGCTGTACCTGATAGACAGACGCTCAGCACAATCGTATGAGATGCAGAGGTCAAGACGCTGGCAACTATAGCATCTCTCATGTTGAAGGGCAGCATGGTATATACCACAAAAATAATGAATAAGAAAAATGATACCTGTGCGAGACAGCAAGACAAAAAAGAAACATGTCAAATTCACTTCGAAATAACACTGAAGAAATAGCATTTAATTTTGAACTATCTTTAGCATAAGGTTGCACACCAAGTTTTTTTACAGGAAATTTACTATGAACAGCAGAAAATCAATTTATGAAAAATTCATTTTAAAAAATGTTGGAAATTTTACATTATATTTAAGAAATACATTTCAAGATACTATATTATGGTTCGAGAACTACACAAAACTCCAAATATTTCAAATTAAACTTAAAATTTATCTTTTAAAATTTTAATTTCATTAACACTCTGTTTACAGATAGTGTATAGTTCTCCTGGGTCTGTTGGGTTTTGACTGTGAACTGCATTACAATACAACTGGCTAAACCCCTCCACATGGCCTAAATTTCAATGCAGATAAATTCTGCTTATCCTGATATAGTCAAAATTCACAATTTAATATAACATTAAGCAAAAAAACCCAAGTTCAGCTAAGCATTTTGGTTTAATAACATTATACTTTATGTCTACCTATATGATGCTTGTTGAATTCTATTAAAACATGACATTTTAACCAAATACATTTATTTGGACTTGAAAAAAAACAACTTCAGACAAGCACAGCCCATAAGAAGAATATACTGTCAGCTTCTTTTAAGGGGTACTAGCGCCAACACTAACTTTATGGAATAAACTCTCCAAATGCACAACCCAACCTGTAACAGCAAAAATTCTTTCGCTATACACACAAAAAGTTATATATTTGATGGTATGCATATGTTCCAACCTACAACATGATTCCTTTGCTATACACACAAAAGGTTATATATTTGATGGTATACATATGTTCCAACCTCCAACACATATTTGAGAAAATGTAGCTAGATTTGGGGGACAGATTTTGCACACATAAGTAAGTAGGCAATTCTGAAAATGCGCCAAATTGCGTGTAATTATAACCCTACATAAGCCTTTCCATCACTTTTAGTTGCCTTACAAGCCTATTAACCATCTAACAATTGTGTGCACACAGTATTTAACTCAGAAAGCTCTCAAGCAGGTATAAGCAATAACAATTTGCTGCTTACTTTCCTTATTGTTAGTTTTCTTCACATCTGCATGTGATCATTACATACTCAAAACTGAACTCTAGTGTATGTGTATCTACAAGACAGTGGAGGCATTCTTCTCCATCATGGACACAGAATTGGATGGAGCAGGAAGTCCACTTCTCTACTCATCTTTCTCCAATTCTTCCATTACTTTAATCCAACTCCTTTCAAATCACTCATACTGCCCAACCACCCCGTATGCTCAGGAGTCAGAGTGTTCAATGGCATGAAATGCAACGGAACTGCAAAGGACACAGGGGATAATAAAATAAAGTAACAACAAAGCTTCTCTAGTCTTTCAGTCTACCAGCTGATAGCATGAACTAACAGAAATCTGATATCTGTTTAGTTTCTGCCTTCCCTAGAAGTTTTAACTGAAATCAGATGTTAATAAAAACAACAGCAAAGAAATGGGTGTACAAACTTGGTCTAGATAACATAAGGGTTATGTAAGTATGATGTTTTCAAATTGTTCTGGCTGGGTAAAAATCAACTGTGATACTGAGAGAACTCACTGATAGTCTCAAAACTTGGGAAAGATGTAGATGTAGAAAGTTCCAGCATCTGTCTTTGAAAGGCTGATGAAAAGGCTGACAAATTATGAACTGGTCAGCTTAGGTTCAATTCCTGGAGAACTAACAGACGAAAAAATAAGCAATTCATACTCATGAGTTCTGAAAGCCAACAAAAATGTAAGTAACAGCCAATGTTATTTTGCTGAGAACCAATCATGTTAAAGCAATCATCTTCTGTCACTGTAACAGGCATCAGGGTAGGGGGAAAACCTGAACAATGAGTTACGCAGCAACAGGGATGTGAAAGATCCTCTAACATAGGCACAAGATGAATGAATATCAGAGGCAATATACCTCACCAGCATGTAAGACCAGCTGCCTAAGACATGTTTACAGTTAAAAAACATTTTGAAGGACAATCCTGGACCCTAGTCCTGGAAGAGGGATTTCAAATGCTTCCAATCCCAGTGACTTTTCATGAAAACAAGGTTTTGCTGTTTGTAAGTTTAGCCTTCTAATTTACTAGGCGGAATATGGCATTTACATATTTGTGAGGATTTTATGATTAGAAAATAAAAAATTACTCTTGTCTGTCTTGTATTCAAAAAATAGAACTTGCATATTTTCCATGTTTAAATATGGTTTGAATAAATAATCCACCCCAACTGTGAGGTACATGCTACGTAATTACTAGAACTCATTGGTGACATAAGATATAATACGATGCTGCTGCTTTTCAACTTTGACATAAAACAGACTACTAAGCACATAAAAAAAGATTTGGTATATTGCAGTGCTTCTAGTGGTATCAGCTGCATCAGCTCTGAATTTGTTATACTGCTGTAAACAACTACCCTTTCTTTATTACCCCACTACTTTCCTTACTCAAAATAAACGGGTAATTTCAACCTTCCACAACTAAAGACAGAGTTTTTAGAAGTGTCAACCCCTCTTAACATTACATATTCAGACATCAAATTCTTCATTACTCAGCATCAAGCAGGCTGAATTAGACTGGAACTATGTTAAAGAACACTTGATAACAAATTAACTTGTCAATCCTTATATTTGCATCTTGAAATATGGGTCTGAGAATACTGTCGTAAAGCAGGAGATATATTAGTCATGCTAAGACAGAAACTTTCATCCAAAATGGACATCAAGAATGGCTCTTGTCAATATCTCTTGATTCTTGGCCCCAGTCCTTTTCTGATATTTCAAGTCGTGGTCTAATGTCCCAAGGAGTTGAGAGCTCCATTTAACACAGAGGTTCCTCTTTTTTTCTCAAGAATATTCTCCCCAACTACCCTGAAATAAGATGCTTCTACCCTTCATCTGCTATCTCTGATAGCAGGCATACACAGTATGCAAGGCTCTGGACCTTTCAACATATTTCAGAATGTTGCCATATTTAAGTTTGATACTGTAGAAGTCAACACTCAAACACTTCTGAGTACAGTGGATCTTCAGGTAGAAAGAGTAGACAGGCTTTCTGGATTGAGTCACATTCCACAGAACGAACAGCAGTCCTTGACCCTTTTCATGATCTTTTTGTGAGAACTAACAAAATATTGCTGATACAAGCATTAAAAGGCCATGATGCCAAGCTCTGAAGGATGACATTATCCCATTACAAGAGTTGCCAATGCGTGTCACTGCATGTCTGCTCTTGGTGTGTCAGTAAACACTATTAATTTACAGTACACTATTTTTGTCACTATCAGAAGCAGCCTGTTCCACCAAAGTGGGACATAACCACAAAGCCTACCACTGTTCCGAAACTGTGTTGGAAGCAATCTTTGATGTGAGTCATCACTACAACTGCCTAGTTGAAACATGAGACCTTTTTTGTCCTGATCTGAACTTAGACTGCTTTAGGAATTTGATTCTCAGAGACTTTTTCAATGAGCTCACGTTATCCCTAACTTAGAAATGAGAAGTATTTGGGCATTGATGGTATGTCTTATAGCACATAGCATTCACGTTTGATTAACACTGAAGTAACATCTTACAGAGAAGTATGTGGCTTTCCTGCTTTGATTAAGTGGTATCCAGTACTATTGCCCATTATCCTTGACTGTCAGAGTTAGCAAACTCTAAGTGTGTTTCCTGCTCACTGTATCTCTTCTCCCACACTTCAACAGTTCCACATTTTCATCTGCTATGTAAGCAGGTCTTTTCCACCATGATTTAAAGGATGATGAGCTGTCATAGTGTGGCTGTCTAGATATATCATGAGTGTAAAAGGCAGTGAAAGTTCTCATACAGATTACTGTAGTGATGCCATTAGAGAGACTCAGATACCAAATAGTATAATCACATCATGGCGTGGGATATCATCGATGATATTCACATTCATTCTTGTCACAGAATACAACATAAAAATATAGTTAAGTAACTTCATGCATCTTGTAAAATGTAGCTCCTTCTTTAAATCAGCCCATTCTGAGTATTTTTAATGCTGTCATTTTCGCTCCAGGATCTCCCAGATATACGTTGGCCACTTCTGCCTCTGACCTATAACGGTGACAGTGACCAAGAAGAACTGGTATGAAGTTGATAATACTTGGTGTTTCACAGACACTGTCATTGGAAAGGTCACTGATTTGGACTGTGATGGCACAAACTGCAGTGGACCTAACCTGTATTTGGAGCTCATAGACCCAACCTGTTCTCAGAAACTTTGTCTCCTTCATGTTATCAGTTTCTACTCTGAATGGCAGTGCCTTAATTCTAGAGAGTATCTGGAGTAGAAAGTTTAACATATTTTACAGACTAAAATTGTCTTTCCTAGCATATAGGGTACCACAGGGGATTTTGCTTTTGACACTGAGAACAACTGTATAAAGAGATACTAATCATTCATTTTATACAAATTAAGTTCCAACAATGACTCACAGTTTCCCAGCTAGACAGCCTTTTTAAGATTGTGTTAAATGGTTAATCATAACCGGCTTGGCATCATGTGTAAAATTCACTCAACTTAATGTTACTCTGACCAGAATTTCCCCTTGAGGTGTATGATATTTTGGCACTGAAGCAGACCTGCAAATCTAAATGTGCCATTTCAGTATGAGTTAGTGGAAGGTGCTGCTTTGGATAAAGCAGTAATGAGGCTTCAGCTAATAAAATATCTGTAGCTCTCTGGAACGACTCCTTACACACAAGTGTAATCACAGCAAAATGGTTGGGAAAAGAGGGCTATTCAGTGCTATTCACAGAAAAGAACCGTTCCCATAATTAAACTGTTAAAACACAAATATTCACACAAAGTGGGCCAGCCCACTACAGGATCACTTTTAGAGATTTTTCAAAATCAGCTTTCTCTTTATTATGTAAAGGGAGTCAAAATTCTTCGGGCAACTGAAGAATTTGCCCTTGGAAAGATACTTGGATTATAGCTACTGATTTCAAATGTTGTCTATATACATAACCATGCAAAAGAAGACACCTTATTTTTTCTAAATAAATAACTATCTTTCATAACATAAAACGCAGGACCTAAAAAAACCCTTACAAAACAGTTGAAAATACTACACTCATGATTTAATGACATGCATGTATTAAGGGGTCAGAAGGGTATTTATACAAACCATAAACTGTTAAAACTTTATGTAGGCAGAGTGAAGGCTGTAAATATGTAAAGGTGTTTGCCATACTACTACTTCTGAATTCCAGACTTCAACTCTTCAAACTCAGACATCTAAGAGCCAATGTTCAAAGAACAAAACAAGCTACCCATACTAAAAAAAAAAAAAAAAAAAAAAAGAGTACTAAAATCAAGTTATTTTCTGAGACATCTATAAAAAGCCTTAAATTATGAAACAAAGCACTGGCTAAGGCACAGGTGGAACTGTTATTCACCAAACACTACAACATTAGAATAAAAGGGCACTGAATTAAACTAGTTGAAACACATGAAAAGGAAGTACATCTTTACCTGGCAGACAGTGACCTTCTTGAACTTTCTGCCACTGGAGGCCATAATGTACCAGCAGGTTCAAGAAGAGATTAAACAAATTCATGAATACCTTGGCCATTAACCAATAATAAAAAGACAGGGCAGGAACATACCCTCTGATATTGCTAATCACAAGTGTGTAGCCTGGCAAGGTATGAAAGTAAGAGACCAAAAAAGTGATCAAACTTGTGTGCTGCCTTTTAATAGCAGGTTCTCTTGCCATTCTTGGATACAGAATGGGCTATGATCTGTTCCCGCAGATCTTGTGTTCTTGTGCCGAGTCAAGCCAAGAGGAAAAGGGGAAAGGGGAAGAAGAAAGGCGGATGAGAGAACAGTTATAACACACTATACACCCTGACTTTAAAATAAAGTAAGGTTATTCAGAAGAACTGGTTTAATTCATGTAAAACCAATGTTTCTTAAGAGTTAGGCATATCATAAACCTCAAGAATAAAATCAACAAGGAAAACTTTTTGAGACTTACTCCACAAAATTATGTCCACAATAAATTATTACTTCACCCATTTTTACCAAACAAAAACTTTTATTTTCCAATAATTATCACAGAAGTAGTAAACAACCCTGTAAATCATGCCTTGTTCTTAATCATGGAGAACTCTCAAACTAATAATCCTTTTCTTTCGTGCAGAGGTCCGGATTTAAATGTCATCAGGAAACAAAGTAATTACAGCCTCTGCCAAAAAATCAACCACAACCATTAGCAAAATAGGAAAGAATAAAAACAAGTTGACTGAAGGAAAATGGGTATTTTAAAATAACTGTGCAATAAGAGACCTTCAAATGCGCTGCTAAAATCACAGATTAATACAGTAACAAGATGAAACACTCCAGAAAAGGAAGGAAAACTCATGTGAGATAATCAAGATATAATCTGATAGTGTGCTGTCTACTGTGTGATTGCTTTTTATGTCACAGAATCTTTCCTTTCACTGAATGGGATCAGTAAGACGGATATGGAATCTGGAAGGAGTGACCCAAGGATCCTGTCCTGGTTTCAGCAGTAGCAGCCATGTTTTCCCTTTCGTAGCAGCTGGTGCAGTGCTGTGTTTTTGACTTTCGGTCTGGTAACAGCGCTGATAACACCAATGTTTTCAGTTGTGCCTTAGTAATGTTTAGTCTGACCAAGGACTTTCTGAGCCTCATGCTCTGTCAGGGAGCAGGGGAAGCCGGGAGGAAGCAGAGACAGGACACCTGGCCCAAACTAGCTAAAGAGGTATTCCATACCACAGCACATCATTCCCAGGATGTGAACTGGGGACAGTTACCTGGAAGGGCTCGATCTGCCGGGGGTCGGGCTGGGGTGTCGGTCGATGCGATGGTGAGCTGTTGTATTCCCTTCCCTTGTTATATCCTTTATCATTATTATTATTGGTGGTAGTAGTAGTGGTTTGTGTTATACCTTAGTTACTAAACTGTTCTTATCTCAACCTGTGGGAGTTACATTCTTTTTGATTCTTCTCCCCATCCCTCCAGGAGACGGGGGGAATGAAGGGGGAGAGTGAGAGAGAGACTGTGTGGTTCTGATTATGGCTGACTGGGTTTAAATCACGACAGATCCATAATAACTTTTGGTCCTTTCTGCTACAGAAAGAGGGGACTGAGCTACTGTCATCTCTAGCAATTTTAAGATTATTCCTGAACACGGTTAAAAAAGAAAGAATTTGGTTCACTCTGTAATGCCCATTTTCGCTATTATTCTCTTCCACTGTATCTCACTGCGCTGCAAGTAGAAACACAACTTCATAAGGCACTATACAGCCCAACAATGGCCTGTGTTTGCAGTGATTTGAGTCTCTAAGTGGATCAGGAGACAGTAAGCTATGCCTTTGTTTTCTTCAGTGATGAGAAGTGAAAAGCATCAGAGAGAGAGAATGTGTTGCTCATCCTTATTTTTATTCCCTCATATGTTTTGCCCATAATATTAAGACTAGAAACCTACAACAGCAGTAATTCCTGATAACACAGCTAGAATCTTCTCTTGAAGTGACAGTTGATACCCTAGTCTTCCCATGCCACTGTAAAAGTAAAACCAGACACACTTTATTCTGCCTAAGACTATGATGCATCCTCTTTGGAACAATACCACACAATTCTAAAGTAAACTGCAATTAAATTAATGCATTTTAAACATGGAAAATCAAAAGACATTCAAATGATTATACAGTACATGTAAACAGACTGAAGTCTAAAGCAATAAAAAAATCATTTCACTCAGACTATTAAGGAGGAAATTTTACAACACCCAAGCACTTGTGCCTCAAATTTAAAAGGAGTTTAATAAAAACATATATTGAAAACATTTTCCAAGCTGCCCTAAAAATGAAGAAACATACACAACTGAGAAAGAAGCATAAATTGTCTAAGAACCTGACTGGCTAGAAAGGATGTGAAAGTCCACATAAAAATACGCATGCTTGCACATTGACAAAATATATGAGCAATGGCAGCAACTAGTTTAAATCAGAAATCCAATAAGGGCAAAAGATGAATACACTACGTTTCAGGAGATCCAAGGAGGTTTTTCTGCATGTTAAGCAGGAAGGGAGTCTAACAGTGAATCTGATCAACTATTATAAGAGACTGTAAAACAGTTTATTATAATAAAAGAAAAGCAGAACCATAAAATAAAAATGGCTATTCTCTACTAAGGGAAAAGCTAAATTATATATTTACATTATGCTAAAGAATAATTGCAGTTCCTAAATATCAGCTCATGAGTATAGAAAGCCACAGACACCAATGCTGAGACATTTTTAAACAGCAGGTCCAATAAACTATGCTCAAGCATCCTACCAAAGTTCTGGATTACGTATGTTGATTTTCAGTATTTCCCAAATACTAGGACAGTTCCAGAGAACTAGAGGCAAACTGGATTGATAAAAGGTAAAAACAGAAGGTGAAAAAACAGTAAATAATAAATGGTCAACTTTTACACTGACATGACTGTGTTGGAGCATTCAGAGAAGTTTTCAACGTCTTTCTAAATGTTTTGTAAAAAGGAACAGAATAGTAATGTGGCAATGTTTGATGGGGTTTTAATATAATTCAGAGTATGCAGAAGCAACAACATCTGGGAAAAGTTGCAAAAGTGTCTCACGCTACTGTGACTGGGCCATAAAATAGCAGATGAAATCAAACATAATAAATGCAAAATAGCAGGCATGTGGAAAACAACTTCAACTTACAAAAGCAGGCTTCCCCTCAGTTACTACGATCTCAGAAGAAATAAACAAATACAGGAGTCACTGTGACCAGTTCTTTGGAAAAAAAAAAAACCAAACAAAAAAACCAAAACAAACCCCAAACAACCAAAGAACAAAAAACCCTAAAACAAAAAAACAAACAAACAAACAAAACCACAAAACAAAAAAACACCACCAAATTATAGCAGTGGTTGAAAAGGCAAATGAAAGGCCAGCAATTATTAGGAGAAGAATAGAAGAATCCAGCATCTTGATGACATTGTATGAAGCCATGGTGTGCGTAGTTCTTGAATAGCTCATGCGATTCTTTTCTTTCCATCTTAAAAAAAATCCAAAGAACAAACCCTACGTTGATGACATCCCCCCTTAAGCCTTCTCTTCCCCAAGCTGCACTGCCGCACCTCTCAGCCTTTTTTTTCAAACAAAAGATGTTCCAGTCCCTCAGTCATCTTTGTGGTTCTTCACTGAACTTGCTCCAGTAAAACAAAATCTCCTTGTACTGCGATGCTCAGGACTGGACCCAGCACTGCTGATTTGGCACCACCAGTCCTGGGGGGAAAGATCACCTCCCTCAGTGTGCTGGCTTGGCTCTTCCTAATGTATCCCAGGGCATGACTGCATGACCAGGTCCAGCAAAGTACCACCCAAAACTGTGATGAAGTCTAAACCCTGACAGACTTATGCCTCTGACACACACATTAACAACAGATCAAGAAGCCCTGGAAATCTTTTGTGTTCATGGTTATTAGAGAACCCACCAAGAGCAGTAATTGAAAGTAGAGAAGGGAAAAGCAAGGGTCAGGGTGAGAAGCAAAAATTTATTGCAGTTCAGCAGAGTAATTGCACCTTTGTGTGCTGAGGTGCACAAGATGCTTCAGAGTAAAAAGTACCGAGGGTAGGGTACCCAGTAACTCAGCAATTTCCCAGGGAAGGAGGGCATACCTCTTCCTGACCTTATCTACTCTCCAGCAGAAGTATGCTAATGCTGATAAGAGCAGTCACTCCCCCAAGAGAGCAGGAGGCCTCCCTTCCTTGAGACACACTAAGGTCAGCAAAGGACAACATACCACTGGTGAGCTGACATATGCTGTGCAAGGTATCAGAATGAGGGGAAAATAACCAGAAGGGTGATAAAGGGGCATGGTTGGGGTATATCTGATGGAAAAAATTAAAACAGTGAAGCGCTTGAACAAAGGAAACTTGGATTTCCTCTGCACAGATCAATAGTGCACAGATCAACAGCGTCATGAAACAGCTCAAGACAAAATCTGCTGCAAAGGAAAGATGCAGTAAATTGAAATGGCTGTGCGAAATGACTCTACTTACAGAAACCTGAATGGATGTTTTTTTGCAAATTACATTTTTTCATAAACATGTATTTTGGGGCAAATCAGACAAGAAACACAAGAAATTGCCAAGGAAAGGAGCCTCTGAATGACTGCCATGAAACACTGTGTGCATAGAGTGGTAATAGCAAAATATTAATAAAGAGGAATGAAACATTTCTTCTTTATGAGATCTGCCAAAATAGGACATAACACCACTTTGGAAAAATTTATTAATAATAGAAAACATGTACCTAGAAGAGTATAATGTCAGAATAGTGGACAAAATCATGTTGAGATAATATAAACTTTGAGGGAAAAACCAAGGAAAAAAACCCTGCAACACCTGCCTTCCCCAAAGGTTTTCAAATCATCTGCTAATTCATTCCCAAAAACTTTAATACAGGGTGAAATTACCACTTGGGTTGCTGTACAGTGCCTTTAGGAAGTCAGCCTTTTGTACTGCTTAGAGCTTGCTATTTGCAAGTGCGGCCTGCCCATGCCAACCCAAACAGATGCTGTGGTTGGTTCTCATGGGAAAGGATTGCCACTAACGTGGGTATCATCTCTTTTTTCCTCTTTTCCTTCTCCACAGTTGTGGCTTTTGGTTTACATTAGGAGACTCAATAATAAGCATGCAGAGAGCTTAACAGCTGAGCAGCATGCAGCACCTGCCCCAACATAGCCATGCTCGAGTCAGCATCTACAGCATCACATGCAGGAACAGTCATCTGTGAGTCTGAGAAGATCCTGAAGAAAAACATACAGTCACTATGGGAGAAGTATTACAGGGAGAACCACCCACTGCACTAGACAGGACACAAAGGGAAGGATGCTTGTCTGCAATTCCCCTGATACTTCTCACCCCAGCTGGTCACTGGGATGAGAAGTTTGTCCTTTCCCTTTTCAATCTCTCTTGTTCTTTGTTTCTTCACCGCTAGAGTCAATGCATGCCATTAGCTAGAAACACTGCCAGTAAGTATTTGCACATGTGAACTTGTCCCAACAACCCTTAGGCAGCATTGTCTTTCCCCTCAACTTTTGCAAACCACAAGTTACTTTCAGCTTTGGAAAGTGGTCAGGTTTTGGTAGCCACTAAGTCTACAGCCTTTACATGAACCCTGGGGAACAATAGTGCTAGTAACCTGGATGGTGCTTCCTTACGAATAAAGTAGTGCTGGAATGGGCATGTGTACTAAACTTAGTAATAATGATGACCATCATCTTCTCTTTTCCAGTTTTTACATGTAAAAATTGCATGTATTTTACTTGCAACCCTCCCCCAAGAAATACAGGAAGAAGGAGGGGGTATTCAAACATTTATTTCCCAGTGCCTCAGTTCTCAAACAGCCATTTTTAGGAGCACTAATCCCCACTAGATTCATGGATATAGATTGAAGCTCTTCATTCTTTTAAACGGATTTAATTTTGATTGTAATTCAAGAAAAAGATGTGGGTAAAATAATTTAATGGTAAACCATAGAAATTCAACCTGTTTTGATAACACAAATAGGCTTTTACTTGAGAAGTTCTGGCCTTTTTTACATGAAGACTGAAAGAAAGAAGATTAAGCTGGTGAGAAGTTACACAGAGATTATATTAAATCTTGAATTTAACCTGACAGCCAAGCAGATTCATCATTAGCACAGCCATCCCAAACTTCTCTCATTGCCTGCCTCTGTATTGATCATGGTCAAATGCTTTTCTCAGCCCTGATTTTTCACAATGAGCTTCTTTTCCTCCTAAATTCAATTCTTGTTGTCATAATGGAGCTGATGTTTGTTCTCCAGAAATTTTTATGGATTTCTTTTGGAATTTTGAGTATAGTGATGTAGAAATCAATAAAAAATTATAATATAGACAATGTCTTTGTTACTGAGAAATTCCCAGATGAATTTCACACATACACACACACACTTTGTTATGGAAATGCAAAATATAATCCTGGTCATTTCTGTACATAAGTAAATAATTATAAACTGATGTTACTTTAATGCAACATCTGCATTTAAAACAATATTATGTAACATTTAAAGTAATTTTGCAATGGAGAGCAGCAGTGAAGAATATCCTTAGGCTGCATGATTTTAATAATCTTAATAATCCTGATTTTAAATACAGAGTCCTTCACTTTCTAAATATTGTAAATATTTTTATAAAATGTTTACTGATTTAATGACTAATGTATGCCCAGATACTCATGGACTAGTGATCTGATTTCATGTGCAACTTTTAACTGTAGCTATGCTCTAATTACAAAAGGATTCATTGTGTAGCTGTAGGATTAGTTAAATGTGGTAGACCAAATTAACCCCAGCAGGATGAATATAGAGAAAAAGTTATTCTAGTCTGTTTTAAAAAGCATGGGGTTTCATCTATCAATGCATTCTAAATATTAACATTAGTCAACATTAATTTACATGTTATTTTGCAGAAGGTTCCAGCCACTTCAGCTTGCTGAAAAGATTGTGTTACTTTGTTTCACACCTTTCTTCTCACACCTTTTAAATCACAAAGCTCTTTCTCCTCAAAAGTTTTCACTGGAACAATTTGTATGGATCTTTGGGTCCCCAAAAGAAAAAATTGCATAGTTGCCCCAGAAAACCCCACAGCTTCCTAGGGATCAGAACAGCACCTTCTTACAGTGAAATGTGTCTAGGCACACACATCACAGGAAAAAATATCTGAATTTTGCAGCACAATGTTTGGCATGTTTCTCCACTTAACAAAATCAGAGTAATTTAGGATGGAAGGGAGCTCTGGAGGTCATCCAGTCCAACCACCTGGGCTGGTTTCGAAGATAGACAAAGTCAGATTATTTCATATAATGGGCACAAATATTGAACTAATTTTTTGTTGTCTACCAAAACTGTATGTGCTTTTATACAGTGATGAGTTAATTAAAAGAAAAAGCTTAAGCATGAACATATCTTTTAGTAAGAGATAGTGTCTTCTTATCAATAATGATGTTCAAATTTGCAAGTGAACCCCACAAGGAAATTCCCCCCATATGAGAGGAATACTTTCCATCTCTTTCTTGACATATCCAATCCCAAATCACTGACAAAGCCAGACCCCTAAATCTAATTAAGTTCCTGCTCTTAGTAGATATGACCAGAGGAAAACAAGTGCCAAAATCAGAAGAGTCACAAAGTTTTGAAAAATAAATGGTCTCATTCTGCTTAAATTATGCCACAGTTTCACTTAATGGTACAGCACAACTTTGCCCATGAAAAAATACTGGGAAAATAAAGGCAAGAATTTCCAGATACTGCTGGGATTGAAATGACAAAAAAGGCACTCCAACAGAAGAGTGAAACGCAAACACTCTCCTCGCAGTTATTACAGCAACAGAGTAGCAACCTTTTCTCCTTTTCTTTTTGCTTTGTAATTGTTCACATGCACAGAAATAGACGGAAACCCACAGACATTCACATTAACAGATACGGCTAAATGCTACCTCCTAATAAATGTTTGTGGATCTATTATAGAAATCAATGGGAACCATGAATAGCTTGTAGCAGAATACAGTCATAAGATAACATTCTCAATATATTTCTGAGAACACTGACCAACTAAAAATGAGTGTTCTGTGTCAGATTCAAAGTGACTGCTGACCTGATTTAGGTGCTAGCAAAATGAAGGAAGCACTTCAGAAGCAGCTGGACTTTACACCACCTCCATAACAGCTGAAGTGAAAAGAAATCTATTCTTGCAGTCAATTTAAAGGCCTGAGCATTTAAATAAGCCAGAGAAATAAACTAAAGTTTAAACTAACTTTAAACTTTATGTCCTGCATCTTCCATTTCTTTCCCAGGCAGGCTATCCAGAGGATTAACATACTACTATCATCAACAAGTCTATGCCACTGTCTATTCTTAACACTAAGCCTCATTCCTTCTCCCTGAATGGATTCAGCTGCCTGATCAGTGGTACAGAAGAATCTTACAATGCTCAGCATGAAAAAAGCTTCATTCAGGTCAGGGCAAAATGTCTCCTGTTTTCCTTTGTGTTTTCCCAGATGGACGAAAAACAGGAAACTACTTGGGAGCAACGAGATAGATATACTTTTGCTTACCCATTAGCATGCCAACTGTCTTCCACTCTTGCAGTGGCAGATCAAAAGTCAGCCATAGCACAGTGACTGATTATCACTGTGTCTCACCTAACCCAGAAAGCCACAGGTATTAATTCCACTTAAATGACTGGATAAAGCAAGACTGACAAGCCACAGCTGTAACACACAATGTAATATTCAAAGACTCAAAAGATATACTGAGCATGAACACTGCCCTGATCAGGGAACAGAAGTGTTTCACCTCACACTAGGCTGGAAATGTGTAGGTTAATAACTTAATGCAGCACTGGGTCTTCCAACAGTCCAGTGGGAGGGGACACTGTAACTATCTCTGTCATCAGGTAGGAATGGCTTTATCCAGGCAAGAAATAAGAAAAGGATGATGATGTGAATCTGAACAGAACCACCACAGGCCAGATGGGGTGTAAAGGAAACATACATGTCCAGATCAAATTTCTGTTCCATGAATAAAAATGCACAGTTTGTGTAAGAACAGGTTTCTTGTGCATAAAAACATGATGCCCAGCCACATGATTAGATGGATGCTGCAAACAACCAGACAGCATGAGAGAAGCTCTGGAGTTGACCTAAGGATAGCTAAACCTAAGTGTTCACTTGTTGTTTCTCATCTTCAAAAACGTTTGCAACTATGTAGCTATTTTCCTGTTTTGTAAACAAATTGCTTATTTTACAATTATTTTACCCTGCATTGTGTTATGGGTGGTTGGTAGGTAACTGACAAATACTATCCCTGCCAAAGTGGTAATCCTTAAAAATGAGATACTGAATCATACTCTCACAGTGCTCAGTACGGCTCCAGAGAATGTAAAAACAAGTGTCAAGCTAGATAAAACGCATGGAAACTCACTCAGCTAGAGTTTGTATGGAAGAGATGTCTTCTGATGATAAGCATGGACCAATGACTTTTAGAAACACATGAGCAACAGCTTTACCTCTAAGAATCTTTCAGCAAGTTCAGAGCATCTATGAAGATTATTCACTTTATTCAATCTATCCCCCTGCTTCACGCATCAGAATTCACATCTAGTTTTTATTCATTCATGCTAAGGACATCAATGAAAGCAGTATATCTGCACTCAAGTGCCAAGCAGGTAACACAGAACAACTAATTCTGACACACTGGATGTTCAAATCCATTGATAGTTACATATTTCCAATTCTTACAGACACTACTATTTTTCGGTGTAAGATAACTATATTAGGAGCATGATTCAGCAATTGTTAAGTTCTGAGGAGTCACAGACAGGCTAGATAAATATCATTATCCTCAGTGCCTGAAATAAGCCAGTGTATGCTAGTACATCAAAACAGCATCTGAAAAAGTTACATCAGTACTTACCAAGAAGGGGAAAAGGAGAGAAAATCAGTTATCACAAGACTTCAGTGTTCACATACTCATACTTTTAAAGATTCATAAAAGTACTTCTGAAGTCTTATTACAACATCTAATTATACACATCTTACAGACACTGTAATTATTTCAACAATATGACAGGAAAAATCTGAAACAGAACTCCACAGCTCTGATATGCAATTTTCAACACTTTGAAGTACTAATGGACAAATCTCAGCACTATTCTGCATTCAGTCCACCTCTTCAAGCAGCTTTTTCCTAAAGGAATAGTTTAGTGAAAGCATTAGCTACAAATGGAAAGAAGTTTGATTTAAAGATGACAGATTTTAAAACTTTAAAACTATAAAAAAGTGGGGCTTTCAGTGGCACCTTTCACAATCACTGCCTCTCTAAAAAACAGCTCACACAAGAGACAGCTAACTACATTTTCAAGGCAGGCAATATTTGTCATCACTGTACTGAAGTTGAATAAAAAGATAATTTATGTATTCCTTAGTCTATTTCCAATTAGCATTATTCAAATTAAAAACTTCTTTTTTTGAAAGATATTATATTTTTTTATTCTAATACATATTTTAGCATATATAAAAGCCATACAAATGCTTATTTTCCAGGGCATTTTCACTTCCATCTTCATATAAGAGAATATGTTCTCAACTCCAATACACGAATTCTCAAAGTAGGAAAACTGTCCCAGCCCCTGGCACCAAAGCCGAACAGTGCAGTATCCAGTGATTTTACTACAGATGCGTGCATGGATTTCCCCTGAGATTGCATACTGGAGATTCATGGCCTAAAGGATTAAATTTGCTGATTCCTTTCACTCCTATCATTGTTCCTGGAATATGTCAGCTTTCCCTTGTTGTCATGTAAAGTTATAGAAACAATGTACTTTTCTCAGTAATTTCCTTCCTCTTTTTAAGTGTTGCCAACTAGTGTTTAAGACCAGGCTGGACGGGCAGGGCAGGGGGGGGCAGGTTGAGCAGCCTGGTGGGGTGATTGGAACTAGATGATCTTAAGGTCCTTTTCAACCCTAACTTTCTATGATTCTATGATTCTTATGACAGCACACATTCCATGGAAAGGGAAAAAAAAGGCATTGTTCTGTTGCTGCCACACTCTGACAGATGTTTCCATACTACATAGTTGGGAAAAAAGCTACAATTTAATGCAGGTGGGATTGAATACAACTGGGAAATTTTGCAAATGCAAGAGTTCAAAGTCCCCTTCCATCCCCACACATGAAAAGGTAAAGCTCTCATGCCCTCTAAAACTTTATATTCAAGATGTTATATAAACTTATCTCAAAATGATACTCACACATTTTAGGTACTACACTTGGCACTGTTCGTGAGATAGTAACACTTTTTACTTCATTATTTAATTTTATACAAACAGCAGAACAGATAAGCTTGTTCGGGAGGGAAAAAGTACAGGCTTAATTTTGTTCTCCCTCACCTGGTTGTAGTAAGTTGTTAGCAAGAAAGATATTTTTCATATACAACAGTATGGGATTAGAATCAGGTTTGATATGTTAGGAACACATCTGGATTCAGGCAGTCAAACTAAAACTTCTAAACGTGTTTATTCTTATATTTTATAGCGCATTTTAGCATGCTCATTTAACTCATTTCAGTAGCTGGGAAATAGCTAAAAAAGAAAAAAATCTTGGAGAAATGATTAAGTGAAATTGAAGCTGGGAGAGGCAAAACTCTCCAAAACTTCGGAATGCAAATGAGTATAGTAGTGGAGGTCAAAACATTAAAGTTAAAATGTTACCAGATGGGAGAAATTTATGTTATATGTCTAAAGTGAATGAGAAATCACAGCATGCATCAGCTAGAGAGTAATTTTGTCAACACTGCTTTTCTTCTGCAATATAGTGTGGTGGGTTTTACTTAAATCCACTTATCTTTCTCCCATACTTTTATCTTAGGCCCACAGACTTACATAGGATTAGGCACTGGAATAAATGAAACAGTACATTGGTTTCTGTGGAACCAACCATTTTCCTTACACATTATTTTCTATCTTCCTTCCTCACACTTCTTCCCATTTAAGTTTGGAAACTTTCAAGTTTTGCCTAACCAAAAGAATCACTGATCATCTGACAAGAGACAGAGAAGCATCAGTTTCATTTCTAAAATGCAGCCTGACAGGCAACCCACAGAGCTGTAAATGCTTCCAGTGCTCCACCTTGATCAAGGCAATCTCTGCATTGTTCAGGTAACTAATAATGTTAAATCATTTAATTTGTCTTGCAATTCCACATGCTTTGCAGAAAAATATCTTAAAGATATTCAACAGAGCCCTGGATATGCTATCACAAGTGGAAGTTTTAAACGGAGAAGAACTGATGGGGTTTATAGCTCTTATGCAGCTACCTAAGACAGGTTATCAATATCTACTGTCACTGTTCAAAGGTTCAATACATTTGATCCTGCTAGGAATAGACACAGCTTCTGAGTGGTAATAGAAAAACAATACCCTTTGAAAAGCGAGATTCCTAATTATTTTTAGCCTAGGTATGTTATGATATGTATAAAGAAAATATCTCTGCATTCTCAGGGGAGAATATGACAGAATATGATGTCCAGTGTAAAAACACTACTCACTCTTCCCAAATGCCTGGTAACATCATAAAAAAATAATTACAGAGTGGACAAGATCCCAGGTCTCCAAAGCAGCCAGGCATCCCTCTTCCTGTGTACTGCCCCTCCTTCGTGATGGTCACCAAGTCTTTGCCTTTTCCACCCATTGTTTGATTTGGGGGTGGGTAAGGAATTGGGGGTTTTAACTGGCAACAGCACAAAGGTGGATACTAGAAACAGGTAACTTTGTCTTAAAAACAGAGGGAAAACCCTTTGGGGAGAACCAAGACAAGAAGGTAAAATAATTTGTAGAAATGGGAAGAAGAAAGCTGGTAACTGGGAAATAGCTATAATATTACCAGACTATGACACAATAAATGCAAAGAGAAACATTTCTTTTTATGATTTTCATGGCAGTGTGCTGGAGCTGAGCTACCTAAGTTTATAAGCTCTTCTTTTTAACCTTTTGTTGCAAGCAAAATGGTTTTGACTTGTGAGATTTTTACTTAATTCTGCCGCTAATGCAACCTCTGATCACTGCTTTGGTTACTGGAGAAAAAACCCAACATGAACAACTACACCAGCACTGCCCAGGCATGAACCACCCATGGCCACTGTCCCTGAGAGGTGTCCATGCCCCAGTGTGGTTCACCCGAGGCTGCCATCTCTTGGTGAACTTTTGGATGCTCATTTTGAGTACTCATTTTGGATGGATTGCCTCCTTTCAGGAGGACACCTTTAGCCACGTGTCTCATCAGCAGCCTGTCTCTCCTCATGTTTGCTCATGAGCACCTCCCTGCCTGCCTCTCCCTGCACAGATGATGGATGATGCTGTGGCTGGCACACCATGGGGTGCTTACACTGGTTTCAGTGCTGTTTGGATCTTGCTGTAACTTGCATAGGCACCCTGCAGCCTCTACCCCTGCTACATGTGCCTCATACACTTCCCCAAACTGCTCCGTTACAGGGTGCACCTTCTGAATTTTGGTTATTGTTAGTTTAATGCTTGTAAAAACAAAAAGTCTTCTGGTATCATTTATATATAATTGTTCTCACTTATGAATAATTACATGTGCAAATACGTATTTACAAGAGTCTATAGCTCTGCTAATGTTTGAATTTATTTCCAAATAAGCTGCTTAAAAGTTCTTGAGCACTTTCTCACACGAACCTGTCAGAGTTATACAGCTGTCAGCATTAGGCAGAAGAGCTCTTTATCACACAAAAAAATGCCTACTCTTTTAAACATGCTGTAATACAGATACTTCTGTACGCATTAGCAGAGTGGAAAAGAAGTCTAAAGAGGACACAAAGCCTTCCATTAAGGCCAGAAATAGAAAACAGAGTCATAATTAAATTAACCAGAAAAAGGTAATAAATATCAGTACATATTCATAGCATGAATTAAAAAAAAATTATTAAAACCCAGTACTTTGGAACACTCCACTTCCCCACTTTTCAGTGATTTGCATTGCAGAAAAGCCTAAAAATGAAGAAGCGCTGAGCGGGCGGACGTCTGCACCCAAACTGAGCTCCACTGAGGCTCCCGGGCTTCAGATGTATTTGTTTCTTATTCATAACAAAAAGCCCCTCCTGCTGAATCATACAAGCTAGTCTTGCTCTCGCATGAGCAATTCCATATCGGAAACCCCATACCGCACATTTACAGAGGAGAAATACGTGCAACTAGTGCATCAGTGCTAAGAAAAAGCTAAGTAAGGCTAAGCTAAGCTTTGCAAAACATAGCCAGGTAAATATTCCACAATGGCAAATCCACAGGTGTCATTCACATAGCTCAGTAATTATGAGAAGTGCCCATTAATGCTGTAGAAACAAACTTAAAAGAAATCTGTTTGAGTTTTCAAGGTGAAATACTCTATCAATGTGACCTTGTTTGTCCAGAAACTCTGAAATGAACCATTAAAACAAGCAAAAGGCAAACTGACTTCCAAATTTTCCTTTTGATCTTAGTAAATAAGGAAATGAAATAGCAAATAAAAATTCAATTGTTTACAAAACTATGACCATTTGATTACAACAATAATAAACTAAGAAAATTATTTAAATCTTTGTTGTTAATTTAATGGCATTCCATGTGAAAAGGCTTCCCTTGGAGAAATTAAAATCTGCTGCTTTGAGCACTGCTCTTAGACAAAAAAGTAGGTCCACTGACCTTCGAAATAAAACACTTCACACCTCCTGATGTGTCATTAATTCCATCTTCTGGGAAGGTTAGAGAAAAATAGTAATTAATGTACTGCCAGAAAACGGTCTCAGATTTAAGGCTGTCTCCTTAGCTACCAATTGATGTGTTAGTTATTTTGCTTTTATTAAATGTGTGAATCAACGGTCACTATTTTTTAATGAGGATAGTAAATAGCTTTTTGATTTAAAGTGCCAACTTTAAATCCGGACCCACATCTCTGCTCACTAATAGTATTCTCTTGAAACGCTAGCTTATATGTCCAGCAAAAGCCTCAAACACAGATTCTGCTTTTATTAAAAAGATGTTTCTTTTAATTTTCCTCTGTGAAATCTAACTTTTTAATGAGAACTTTCAAATCACATAAGATTCGCACTTTAATCAGTGAATTTTCACTTTATACACCAAGCCTTGAAATCTTGAAGAAAAATTTGCTTTCATCTCTGAAGAATTTATATAAGGCAGTACTGCTGGAAAGGTAGTTGAAATTAAGTGATACAGCTCTCCAACATTCTCTCCCTTACACCTTCCCCAAACCTTTTCTCATGTATTTATTTCTTTATTTCTTCTTTGCAAAGCAAGGATAAATAAAGACACTGCTCTCAGAACTCCAGGTCATTTGGCAGAATTAAAAGTACTTCCAGAGAAATGTCACATCACAGTAAGATTAACTACCAGCAGCACATAATATGGTTTATTTCCTGTTCTCATTTAAATCATTTCACAGTAATTTACTTCTTCAAAGGTTATTTAAGACAGGTGTTATAGTGTCCTAGTGGTCAGAAATTTAGCCTTGATTTGGCTGGTTCTAGTGCTTAACAAAACCCAAACATCTTTTCCTCTTTCTTGTCTTTCTCTAGGACTCCATTTACTAGCGGTTCCCAGACAAAAATGAGAACACAGACAAGACACTGCTACACCATTTTCCACTGAATTTCATTTTCTCTTTGACACACTTCTCTGTTCAAAATAGTTAGCAAGCCTAAATAATAGAGAAGCACTATTGAAACCAGTACTTGGAGTTCTGCAAGAAAAAGCCCGCCTCCATACAAACTGTAAGACTGGATGCGTGAAGAGATAAAGAGCCTTGAAGAGTGATCAGAGAAGGTGCCAGGAGGAGGGGAGCAAAAGGGTCTTGAGGGTCACCACTTCACCTTCTTGAAGGCAATCATCTTCATTCCTCAAGCGAAATCAGAGCAGCAGTTTCCCAAACGCTGCCAATTCAGCCGCATATTTACATTTTGCCAGTAGCGGCATAAAAATCACCTCCCTGAGCCCTCAAGTCCTCTTCCATAGCGCATCCCCAGGCTAACGTATGAAAGGAAAGCTAGTGGACAAAATGGTCTTTTCACAGAAATTCTCTTGTGAGGGCAGGAAGGATATTATTACAGTGCACCTGTATTGTTGAAAGAAGACAACAGTGCTCATTGGAGTGAAAAGGATCCTCCGGACAATCTGGTTCTTTCCTTATTTACACTGCCTCTGAATGCTTGCATTATTGGAGTGAGCACAGCTGCCTGCTACCACTGATAGACAAGAAGAATCAAGCTGTGCAAGACTGGTGAAATGCTTTCTCAACATAATTATCAAGGTACTGCAGTAGCCCTGTACTAAAATACACTTCCATTTACTATTCCAAAGTACAAAGGCTTTTCTGAAACAGTAATTTTAACCCACGATGAGCATGTTAACAAAATGTTAATGTAATTTTCATCCGAGTGCTAATGCAATAGAAAATTCTATTGATGCTTAATTTTCAGATTGCTGTCTTCCATATATGCCTTCTGAGAATAAGGAACTAAGAGTTACCCATTCTGCCAGCAAGCTCCTTATTTGTCTCTGCCAATAACAAATTCATTCTGATGCAAACATTCCTCTTATTTCCACTCATGAAACAATGTCTTACCTACAGATTATGGTGATCAAGCAAAACTATGTGTGAATTTACTTGTGAAGTAAAGACAAATCACTCAACTGTGGAGTTTGGTTAAAAATGCTGCATGCCACCGTCTTCTCTTTTGATGCAACGCTTTATGCTTTTTACTGGTTTATGAAAGATGGGAAAAGGATGAACTATGTAATGGGATAGTATGGTTGCTCGTTCACAACGTAAGGAATTAGATAGGGACTTTCATCCATCCAACTAACAGTTTTCCTTCTGTGGCAGTACAGCTGTACTAGTATGCTTAGTAAGACTGTCCTTTGAAAAAGGACCTCTACAAGAGGATGTAACTTGATTTGGAAGGAAAACTGGTCCCAGTTGCTGACAGGTTTAGGCAGGTGTTTTTTCTTTTCAAAAGACCAGGCTTTTTTTGCACATTCTGATTGCTTCTCAAACTGTCCTGTCTCAAGCATGTTATTGAAGTGTCCTTGCATCTCGGCACTCACACAAATCTTTCTGCTGCCAAACCAAAGATTATCTTTATCTCTTAATTCCTGTACTACTTTCCCAAGCAGTTGGACACACACACACACACACACGCAAAATCCTAAACCAAAACCACAACCTAACAATAACAACAAAACAACAAACTAAATTATCAGTTTGGCTTTGCTTCAGGCAGAAAAACATTACTCTCCCCCTGATTTCTGGTTTCCTCAAATGCAGATTATACCCTGTCTTGTCCTAGCTCTTCTGTCTGCAGTCATCAAGGCCAGAAATTTATTCTTCTTGGGTGAAAGCTAGGATTATCTGATGCTAGAATCTGTGGCTGTTTTACTCAGAATCCCAAGACACAAAAATTAAAAACACTTACATTCTCTTCTCTTCCTAAATCTTCCTTTTATTTATCTAGGTTTAAAAAAAAAAACAAACCTTTTTTCCACTTGTCTTTCATCTTCCTTCCCAACACTGTGAATGTTCCAAAACATGAAGATTTTCCCCTCTTCCAGTGCTCTCTTTTACTGAAGGAAAGCAGTATTTCCTACATCTGAAAAGGATTTCTCAAGTTTACAATATGAACTGTGAAGTCAGAGCTCAAGCAGCCCATCTGGAAAAACAGCTACTAGGCACTCACTACCTACACTCATGTGAAAGTCGCCATGTGGGGTGGAAAAGATGTGCACCCACATCCTATCTAGGAAGCTAAACCCATTGCACAGTGCAGCTCACTTCTTCCCCATGTGTCTGGATTTCCTTCCAAAGGTAACTGCAATGTGGAAAGAAAGATAAGAACCCAAGTCTCATCAAAACACACCATTTGATCAGGATTCAACCATGGGTATCAAGTCTGCAAGGTGTACCACAGAGTAAATCAGATACAGTTTCTCAGGACTAAATGACATAAAGGCTGGGTTGCTTTCTCTGTCTCTCTTTCTCTAAGGCCACCTTCTTGTTCAAGAACAGCAACAACAAAGACCATTTAAGAAACTGTTAGACAGCGTCTCAATTGCCAGTTATTTATTGGAAGTAGGGAGAGAAGCCTCAAAAGAGCTTTAAACAAGCTGAACTACGGATAATACTGCTAACCTGCTGGTAGATTCAATCTGCTGTGAAAACAAATCTGTGACTTCTCAAAGACAAGACTAAAGAGCTTATGAAATGATTCAAACACAGGAGGGCCCAGAAGGCCACCCAGGAGGGGAAGGGTTTGAGGAAACATACAGGGAGAAAGATGATAGCTCATTTCCAAGGCAGGTGATCAAATATGTAACACACCTGCAGCCAGCCATATGTATTGCCAAGAACAATTTCAGGCTACCAGCCTACAGAGTGTACAAAACGGGGAACAAACCTCAACTGCCACCAAACATACCAGAATAAGCTTCAGAAGCAGAAACTTCTATCTATTCCATACTCAACAAAACTTATTTTGGAGAGAAAAAAGGCTGTCAAATTCCAAAAATCCACTCATGTGTTTATGCTATGCAGACACCTAAAATGTACTGAACATTTAAGCAATGGAGATTTTTCACCTTGTAATTAGAGTTATAAAAAACCAGGAGTATTACGTGGCACATTATTTTTAAGTACTCTGCAGACCATACAGAAAATATCACATCGACTTGCCTACATTTAATCATACAAAACCTCCTACTTAAGTTCTTGTCAACAGCAAAAGCCCCAGCTATAAACCAGTCCTCCCATCATATATGAAAGACAGTTGTTGATTGAGAGTACCAATTTATTCCACCCAAATCTGGAAAAAAAAACCCAACTCTGCATCCACTAAAAATATTAAAAACTATTTTCCACACAATTCAAGCAATGATAACCATAAGATACATACACCACTGACCTGTTAACACTTCTGCTTCTCTTCTATTATTAATGCCAGTTGTGATCACATACATCATTTCTCAATAGGACTTACGCCACGCTGCACTTATTTTTCAACATTGACAAAAAATAGGTAACAAAAATATGTAACACGCAGATCAGTTTTCTTCTAAGCAAAAGAAAACCAAAGCTCATTTCTTTTCCCAATTCACATTTACACAATCAGACAAAAAAGGATTTTTTCTATTAAGTAATCCATATCATCCAAAGATGATTTGCTCAACAGAAGGGAAAACCACATTTTCTCTTATCCCTTATGCTAGCCTGCAAATGAATCAATAAATATTAATTTATATATAAAATTTCATGAAGATATTCTCTTTAGAAACCATATTTTTCAAGATAATTGTTTTGAAATGACAAACCTCTTTTACAGGCTTTCCTTGGAGAACAGGAAGATCAAGTGTTTTGCAGAAGGTTCCCAGATATCTTTACAGTACAGGCAACATATTTATAGGAATGGTTTATCTCACAAAGCCATTACTCACCCATAGGTAACTGCAGAGACCAAATTCGTTCCCAACTGTGAAACATCAACTTCAGGAGCTGTTTATATATGGGAAAACAGCACTGAGACCATATTAAAAAATTTTAAGCTTTGCTCAGGCCAATCTGGGGTTTTGAAAAAACCTATGTGCAAGTCATCTCATACTCGTTATACAGGGACTAAAAGCCATGCTGATTACCTATTAACTTGAACAAGCTAAGAAATGGTAATATTTGTCCAGAAGAAGAGCGTAGGCATAACATGTCTGCATGTTGATAGAATGAGACTTTTGGGGGAAAAATTAGCAATTACAGATCACTCAGTCAAAATAAAATTACATTACTGATTTATTCACACCAAGTTCTAAAACATTTTTATCATCAGTCCTGGTTGGCTTTTTCCTCTCTCAGCATCCTGTAGATTTAAGTCAATATATACAAGCAACAGAGTCAGTCTTATCCAGGAACATACTGAGTACTAACACAGTTCTCTGTTTATTTTGCTGTCTGGACTGCAGCTGCCCATGGTGGATGAAAAGATGGCTGTCTCTTATAAATGTTTGATGTTGGTGTAACTGCTTTCAACAGCCCTGTTTTTAAGACTAATGACTTTCACCTCTAGTATAGCATCCTTCAGTACAGTATTCACTCAACAAACCTACAGTAGTCTATCAATCTAAACACACTTGGTGTCTGGCCTTCAGTGCTCACAAAACGTGAATTTAAATTCAAGGTAGAATATCTACTTCAAAGTCAGTTATATTTTACACTGGTCTTTTGTTACAGACAAATTCAGTCTTCAGTGGTTTGGGGTTCAAGAGAGGCTACCATCTTAGGAGAGACCCATTCTCTCAGTTTCACAAAAGAGCATACAGAAATTCAGGTAAAGCAATGACCCGTATGATTTCTTTAAACAATTCAAGCTTCTGAATGTACAAAATCCTGGCGGAAATGCCCAGGAACGACTCTATTTTAAGGCTGCCATTCTAAAATCAGCTTCAAACGATATCTGCAGTCCTGTTTTCCTCTAAAACCTGATGCTTAAAATCAGTCAGAAATGTCAGACAGAATAATTGTTAAAGCTTCAGACTTTATGGTGGTTTTCACTTGCTTTCTCTGTGCACTTTTTAAGATAAAATGTGGGTCTTGAAGAAATAGCTCCTTGGCAGTCCTGTTTTTCATCACTGACCAAGTTATCCGCAAAAAAAATATTGCTTGTCCTACCAAAACAGAAATCTCAAATACATCACATAATATAATGATTTTTTTTTCAGGGTTGAATTTGGTATTTTTTAATCAATAGGTAAAATAATTACATGGATGTGAAGCTAAATGTTAACATACATAAAACATGTTACATTATTATAAAGTGCATGTGCTGCTCACACAAACACAACTGGGCTATACAACAGGGCAGCAACAGAGGACAAACCTAGAAACAGTATAAGAAGAAACCAATCATACCTGGTCCTCATTCAATGTTGTATTTTCTATCTGTTTTATGGGGAAGGTAGTTCTAAAATAAACACATATTTGTGTTGAATTGATGGCATCTAATGACTTATTTGTGATGAACTTTAGAACCTATGATTGCTATGACTTGGGAATCCTCATCAATTCTATGACATCAGCATGCAGCTTTTACTTAAACGAAAAGGTTTCTTCATCATGAGAGGCTTCCAATATAATCCTCTAGTTAAAGGGCAATTGCAAAGCCTCAACTTTTGACATCACTTCAAGCAATAGTGCTTATGATAAAAGGAACTGGAATTTTTAACTACCTCCTAAGAGGAGAATGCAGAATGGAGTTTCCTACCAAGGCAGAGAAAGAAGCCTAGGAATTTTAAAGATACCTGGCATTAGACAGAGGATATCTTTGACTTTTTTTGACAACTCTTCAGATTAAGATACCTAGAAACTATCTAGACAATATATATCTAGATAGATAAGATATTTTGCATTTGAAAATATGCAGTTGCACCTGGCAAAAGCTTTAAGGAACTGGGATAAGAATATGAGAAGATTTGATGCTAACCCATCGAGCTTGCAGTGGCAAAGGTAGCAGCAATCACAACTGGGAAATAGGGGAAAAGCAACATCCCACACTTTAAATGACATAGGATTTACAAGCTCATCACTGAAAATTCTCTGTTAAACAGAATGCAGCTACCTGGTGGCTCAGGTAGCTTGTTATTCTAGAATTACTGAAATCTGTGATAGGTTCTTTTTACTGATAATATTTTTACCTTCTTTTTCTTTTTAAACAGATGATGTACTTTATAAGTACCACAGAACAGAGGCCAGGTGTATCCCCCTAATTGTAATATGACTATGAAATCAAAATACTAATGTTCAATCTTAAGTTTTCATCTGCCAAACTCCTGACAATCCAGAAGACAGGCTCTCAAACAGCAGATGGCACATAAACACTCTCAGGTTCCTAGAGCTGCTGCTGCTGCCAGATGAAGCACTGAAGCAGGGATTCTTTAAAAACCCTGATCTAGAGCTTTAGAAACACTGTTCTGTAAACTACAAATATACACTCAAATTGGCATCTGGAACATCAGCTGCTTTCCTCCTGCATCAGACACTGTCACTTGCTAGCAATTCAGGTAGTGTTATGTAAGGCAGCACAGACAGCAAGACTTTCTGCTCAGCATTAGTTCTTTCACATGGGTAAATCAACTAACCAAACATAACTGAAAGACATACAAAATATTACTCTAGTCTCCGTTACATTGCTTTCACAGCAGCATAACCTTTAGGATGTTTCCAGATTGATTTCTTATGTGTTATTTTGCTGGTAGTTCCTGGATTGGGTTTAGATTTGTTCGGTGATGAAAATGAGAATTCAGAAGTACTCAAATGAACATTTAGAAACACTGAAGCGGGGGACGGCGGGTGGAGGAATATCTGAATACATGCCTGCTTCATCCCATTTATGCTGCAGCGCTGGTGTATATCTTTGAAGTGCTGGTGTGGGGGAAGAAACTGCATTACCCAAATACCATTTACATAATCATTTTTTCCACTTTTAAAGAAGACATTTCTCTCTCTTTAATTTGTTCCTTGTAATCATATACCTGTGACAATAAACGTAAAATATATGTTAATTTACTCCACCGTTTCTACTTCAAAGAAAGATGTCACCTCCAGCAAAGCAAGCATTATCTTTATGGCACTGACAGAAAAACTGTACATTGGCAATTTATTATTTTGCTTCCGTCTGAATCCCTTCCCTATCCTTGAGAGGAAAGAAATCTCTAGCTACTATTCATAGTTCTGAAGCTCCAATCAAGTGCAGATAGCTAGATATATATGAATCATATATCTATACCCTGGTTCTAGGGACCACATAACACAAAATAATATATATATTCATTAAAACTTTTCTTGCAGCTGAAAACTGCATCCACATGAAGATTTTATTCACAAAATATGCTTGAAGTTAAGACTGATGCATCGTACAGGAGCAGTGGGTCCGGACTGTACTGCAAATCAGTATGTGTTATTCCATACATGTAGTTACTTCTATGTTTGTTATTACCACTGTCCAGTATCATATGAAGGCAGATAAATAAAAAAAAAACCCTAATGTTTTCATACTGTGTAATGATTGGATATTACCCTTACACTCACCAAGACTATACTAGAAGTATTCATCTATGTCTTTTTTTGGATGTTAATGCTAATGAATCCTGTGAGGGAAACCTTCAATTCAATCAAAATTAAGTGGAATTACGTTCTGTGGATTACTCCACACACTAATGCCTACCTTCAGAGCATTTTACAAACTCTCCATAGCCCAGTGCTCTCTCCACCAGCAGTAAGAACTGATCAGTGCTGGTAACACTTAAAGAGAGGCAGAGAAAACAGCTCCAGAAATGTGTGCTCTTCTCCCAGTGTAGTATCTTTAAACTGAGCACCTGCTGCTATAAATCCCACTTAAGATTTCCTCTGTTAGGAAATACAAACACCAGGTTCCCCATTACACCCCTGCTGTGATATCACTCTCTGCCATGTCCCACGGCCTGTTCCCCACTGTGGCCCAAGGTCACCACACAGAGTAGGGCTGGCCCTCAGTCCTCCCACCAGCCAACTGAGCAAATCAGTAGCACACAACGCTCTTTCATGCCACTGTGGCAGCATGCTGCCTGCCTGCTGCACAGGCACAGAAGAGAACAGGTCTATCTGCAGTGATTGCAGCCAGGCTCTATCTCTATGTATCCCAATTCAGCAAAAGGTACCCCATTTCTTAGTCCAGATAACAATTCAAGTGTTGCTGCAGATAAAACATGCTCTTCCTTTTTCCATTGTACTGATGGCATGGAAGCTTGTTATGACCATACTTTGACCTAAAATATACCACCTTCTCCATACCCACTTTCTCTCACATGCATATGGATTATAGCTGTCCTCCAAATAACCAGCTGCACAGGCACGCATCAGACAACCGACTCTGTTCCCCAGTTTGTCAGTTTACATGACTTGCTACTGGCAGAACTATGCTGCAGGTGAGCAATCACACCTTTGATAACCTCATCCAAGTGGCAACATTCTGATTTCTTTCTTATCTCTCTTCCCACACTATTTAATTATTTCAGCTGACACCATGAACACATCTCTGATGCAGCTGCAAAGGCTTGTCCAGCTGGAAGGACTGCCAGAGCTGGCTCCTTATTAGCAGAGTGGCAAGCAAACAGCGGCAGGACCAGTCGCACGATGCCACTGCCAGTTCATCAGCCCTGCCCGAGCTCCAACAGCACCACAGGATCCAACCTCAGCCTGCCCTGCACAGACTTCGAATGCTTTTTGCCACTTCTGCCTTTGTCTGGCTTTGCTCTGGCTTTCCACTTTGTATTCTCTCCCATTTCAGTGCTTGACAGGAATACCTTCTCTACAGCATTATCTTGATACATTTCAAAGCGGTCCTTAGAGATTTTACGCCACTACTGAACTGCAATAAAGTAGGACATTGCCAAAACACTGCTTTGACAAGCAGACGATCCTGCTCTGCAAGGACTCCCTGAAAAATTTGAGAGATAAACACTTGTGATGGACACTAATCCACAAATACAATCCGATGAGGAACTTTCAGTACTTCCACCTAAATACAGCTGTTGTTACAAGTAGCTGGATTTATTCTCCTACAGTTAAAATCTTCATTTTGGACTATCAGTATAGACATAACAATAGTTTCTAGCCATAAATCTTGCTTCCTTTATAGAAACATATAAAAGATGCCAGATAAAATAATTTACTATTCTGTTACCTCAAAAAAGGGCACTATTCTAGGGGAGAAAGAAGTTGTTTTATTAAACTTCATACTCTGCAAGTGGTAAATTGAGTCTTTCTCACATCAAAACACCTTAAGTGGGAAGCCAAGACACTAAGTATAGAATTCAAAGTTCTTGGCTTCTGAGACCAAGGCTTTTCTGGAATTAAAAGATAAAAATAAAGAGAACATTTTTAAAGATAATTGCAATATGGCATGCAATTTGTCCAGATACATTAGTTACCTCATGGAAATCCAGTGCAATCAGTGATGAACAAACATTACTGTTGATGTATTAATAACCTCCCATTTTTTATTCATCTGAAAGCCTTCTATTGCAGGCTTCATCACAAATCTGAATGAAGTTGGTAACAGACGGTATCTGTATCTCATCTGAAATGTAAATGAGTCATTTTTGTCTTTTGGGGAACTAGGATAGAAGAGACTGCTCTTCAGTCTTGTGCTTCAAAATAACTTTCCACTCATCACACACAATATCCCCTTTAATGATCCCTATTTAGTATTACTTTCATGATGTCTTATTAACAAATGTGGACATGATGCATCCTCCAAAATTCAAGGGAAGTCAGACATTTAAAATAAAAGCATGCGCATGTAACTTAAGACCAGGTATTGCATTATATCCAAAAATAGCGTGCTTAGATTCAGGGAAAAAACAAATAAGGGAAAAAATAGGGTTGTGAGATGCTGCACAGGAGGGTTTTGAACTATTGACAGTCTTGACTGCTCAGAAGAGATGCCACTCCAGGGGATATTTCATACTCTGCTTCAGGCCCTGCGGAACACTGTAATTGTACCAGCTGGTTCATCAGCTGTTCTCCCTTCCCTTAGAGTAAGCCGAAAAGCCATCACCCCCTGAGTGCAAACAGGATAGATCATATGTCACCTTTGCCTGCATTCATGCAAATATCTTCTGATAATCATGACAAAATGCTTGCCCAAGCACAATGGATTAATGATTGCAACATACTCTCAACTGAGTTATTCTATGGTAGTTTGTCAACATTAAAACTACGCAAATGTCAAAGTGGACAGCAGCAATATATCATCTGGGAATTTCTAACTGTAGTAATCTAATTACAACCTTTATAACATTGCTTCTCACTGCGAGGTTTAAACTGTAATGAAGAATTCAAGAACAATCTTATAGGAGGCTTCTTTATAGCTTTTAAGCCAGTTTTCTAGACTGGGGATGGAACAAAGCCTTCTGATAGAAGGATGGATAGACAGATTGGATCAGAGATACTATTCTGTGAAAGATTCAACTCTGGATATGTCGGTGGAAAGAATCACTGTCCCACATCACACTTGTCCCATTTTGGTGGTCTCACACACCAAGAGGCATGTAGAAACAGACAGTCACTTTAGCTAGATTTTCAGCTACATCTGATGTGAGGCTGCATCAGTGTGCTAACTACAGTACAATAACAGAGTTAATTTACTGTGCTGACAAGGTCCACTGTCAGTGATTCCCAGCTTTGAGATCAGACAGGACTACCCACCATAAAATCACTAGGCAGTGAGATGAGGAGGAAGCTTTCACTAATCAGTGGTGATTATGTCTTAATACTACATGATGATTACTGATCTGGTCTACTATGGATGTTTTTATGCATTCACAGAAATTACATACTTCAGTCATTAAGGTTTTTTAATTTTCCCTCATTTATCTAATATTATTTTTTCTCTAATAGAAACTATCTCTCTTTAACAAAACCTGAGAGACATAAACTGGCATATTTTGAAAGCTGGCTAAATATGCACTATCCTACAAGTTCAATGAAATCAGCGAAATGATAATTTGAAAATCAGAATTCATAATTGGAAAAGTTTCAGAAATTATAGACAAGTTTAACTGCATCATGAATAGACCTGCTGTGTCCTACTCCTCTTCCTGCCCTCGAGAGTCTTGTCCAAAACAATTTGATAAATAACATCCATCTGAGATATTCAAACCAGAGCAGAAGTTGTGGCTATACGTCTTTGAAGATCCACCTGATAAATCAGGCCCAGCTATTTTTAAAGACCAGCTAAAGACTGCTAATCTGCTGTCAAGGAGTGAAATACCATGTCACGGTGGGGTAACTACAGTAGGATTGATGCTTGAGCAGACAAAACTGTGGCAAAAAACTGTGGCTGGGAAGCCTAAGAAGTAAAGGACAGAGACATTTCCTGGGGTGGAGAGCAGGGAATCTTGACTGTGGGGCTTTGACTAGGAGGACTTAAAAAGGAAGAATGGAAAACCCAGGAGGAACTACCAAGAGAGAAGTTTGGAAATAACTTAGAAGATTCTTTGGAACAGGAGGGTTTGGGTATAGGAGTTGGGGTGTGCTGGAGTTGTGAGAGATTTGAGCTTTCAAGTAAAAGGGGTGGGAGTCCATTTCTGGATAACAAGAACCTGTGCTTCCACAGGGCAGCTTGGCAGCTCTGCCTGGTGAGGCACCAGTGCTACCATGATTTCTCACCCCACCAGCTGCCTAGTGCTGCCTCTTCCCTAACTTGTGGCTTTAGCTGTGAAAAATGTATAGCCCTAAATGTTCAAGTTCCATAAAATTAAAACAACACTAGAAATACTCCAATCTCTCTAGTCAGAAAATATAATGACACTAGGAAAGTATCACTAGTTTGAGAACTTGAAAAATGGGTTCTTCAAGCAGTAATTCACTTCATATTAAGAAGAAACCTAATTAGATCAACATCTTAATTGTATAGACACAGCTATGAGTGTTTTTAACTGCCCAGTTACAATTTAAGTAAGTGATGGCTTCATTTGGAGGATCTCAAGGTTAAGCCCATTCAGGATGAAGGAGGGGTTAGAGTATTGCAGTTTTAAACAAGTGTTGGAAGGTCATTTAGCTACTCCATTGTTCAATAATGATGATGATACATTGCCCATTAAGTAGATAGTGGAAAGGAAACTTCATTAAAAACATTACATTTGGTTGGTAAACTTTTCCTTTTTTTTTTTTAATTCCAAGTACAATAAAATACAGAAAAAACAACTGGAAGAAAAGCAGAAACTTCACTTTCATTCCCAGGAAGTCACTGAAGCTATTATATTTTCAGCTATATTTCGTAAGAAGAACATTTTTAGAGATTTTTTTTCCCCCAGAAATTTCTTTGCTTTAAAATAAATTCTAAAATTGTGACAAGTCTAATGCATTACTTCATATTGCATGACTTCAACAACAGATCCTGCCTAAAAAGAATGACTTCCTTATGCATATTCTGCATTAAAATTAACCTATTCAAAACACACACCCCCTCTTGCTAGTGTTATATTTTTTCCAAACACCTGAGAAATCATATTAATATTAGTGTGCCAATTTTTAATCTTTTGCAGGGTGTTGTTTGCCATCCCATTCCTATCCATTGCTACTGGGTACACAAATAACAAGAGTTGAAAGTCTATTTCCTGTACACACAAAATGCACGCTGTTCCTTGCCTACTCAACCAGGGTTTTCATTTACCATCAGGTTACGTTAACTTATTCCTAAGACTATATTTCTTTCACAGTTTTAACTCAACCTTTCTTCACCTGAGACTTCTCTTCTCCAGACTAAAGTGGAGTGGAGGTGCACAGCTTTCACCACAGTTCCAGGCAGCTCCTTCCAAGCCCTGAAACACCAGGACCTGGGAACAACCTCCAAGGTTGTGGGCAGTCTAAACTCCCTAGTCTATCCTCCATAACAACCTTACACAGCAGCTCCAAGGTTTTTTCCCCATCCCTGGAAGTGTTCAAGTCCAGGCTGGATGAGACTTTCAGCAACTTAGTCTAGTGGAAAGTGTCCCTGCCCGTGGCACAGGAGCTGCAATTAGATGACCTTTAAGGTCCCTTACAAACATTCTATGATTCTCCAGCATCTGATGCTCAGCCTGTGCACACCAAAATGCAGCCATCAGCAGATGGGCAGAGGTCTCATATCATGGAAACAGAGGGGAGGCAGAAGCCAGACATGGCAGTGGTGGGCTTTTGTCCTGACCATTTCTCTTCCACTCATTGAGACTACAGCAATCCTGAACAAAGGAATATATCTGGCCTGGCAATCCCAATCTGCTTTGACAAAACAGGTTAAAAAAACCTCAATCAAAACCCAAAAACCCCTCATGTAAGAATTGCAAAACAATTGCAAATGTACTGAAAATTGAAACTTGACATTTTATTACATACATCAATTTTATTTATAAATCATTATGATTTGTGGTTGCTGAGCATGGTAAATAAGAAGCATGCAAACTCTACAACAACACAAGAGGCTAAGTTATTTTGTTCTCATTTCTACATTACATGAAACCACTAATTTGTGATCACTACCACTAGCTAAATAATAAGTCACAGAAATGATGCAAAATCCTATGGATCCAGACTTTTTATTTGTAGTGGACTTCAGTGTCCACTACATATCCCTGAAATACTATAAAATGCCACCTGTGGAATATTCACATGTTTTGAGAAAAGTAGTACTTAATGAAATGTGATTAAAAGTAAACAAGAAGGGGTGAGAAGAAAACAAATTTAGAGGTATTAAAGTACAGATTCTTTTGCTAGCCCCTCTGCAGAAATATATCCTGTAACCATCTGCCTACATCACTAATGAGTACGAAACACTTGTGCTCACATAGAGCAAATCATGTGGTAGTATAGAAATAAATATGATTCACACATGAAAATGTGCATTTACTGCACTTTTCAGCATTCCAAGCTTTGTTATTAATCACTATTTTGCTTTCCAGTCTTCATCTGACCAAAGAAACATGATCTATCTCAACTTTTCTTGCAACTCTGACCTTTTAATGGAATTTAATGTACAAATTAATGTCACACAGGCAACGTACTTTCCTTCTCTTGTCAATAACCTGCATCATCCAGTAGACCTGGCAGTTCACCTGTACTGGTCCTGACAAAGACCCAAAATTGTATTTGATGCTCCTAAATAAGTTCCTAAATGCTGAGCAGATTCACATTATTGCAAAGAAGAAAATAAAAAACATCCATGTGTATCTAAGTAAGATTGCAATCTCGTCTATGTGAAAGTCATTTAAAACACCGTATTATACTTGTTTATAGACCTGTGCAGGTGATATGTACACACTGACAGGAACTGTCATTAGATAACATATGCAGTCTTAATGGGTAATCAGAGCATGACATAAAAAAAAAAATACTTACTCTAATCTCTACCTGATTTCATTGCACTAAGATTTTTTTCTTTATGAAAAGTAGATGTTTTCAGGCACATGTGTGTTTAATAGGATTTATTTAATGTTAACCATTTCATATAAATATGAAAGACTGTTTAATCCATTTCCCTCCTCACTGTAAATTCTTTGGAAAAAAAAAATTATGATCAAGAATAAAAACAGCATAATGAAGAAAAATTTATACAACACTGTCACATAAAATGCACAATCCTATTTACTTAGGATCAATTCTACCTCAGATTAACAAAACAAAAGAAAAGCTTTTATTCTTTTTGGAGAAGGGGACAGGTGGACTCAGAACTGCAATGTGGTCAAGGGGAGTCAATGACAAAACTCTAATTGAGCCCTCAGATATTTGAGCTTACAACACTATCACCATCCTTAATGACGCCTAAATGTTGTAATTTACAAAAACCTCATCTATAATGAACAAGGCAAAAAATATTGTAAGACTACAGCTGACTGCAAGACAAAAATACAGAGTAACGAAAAAAACCTATGTATTAGATTGAAGAAAGGCTGTCTTCATTAATAAGTGTGAGAGGAGACAACTGTCATGGTAAATACAAGAAGGTGATGCAAACTTAGGAGGAAATATATGAAAGGAAGTGCTGAAAAAGGAATACAAAGGAATTGTGAAATAACCAAAACAAACAGAAAATAGTCAAAGGACACTCATACCACAAATATGCAAGATGATAGATTACAGAAACCATCTCAAATTGGAATATTACGACAAGGAAGAAATCTAGAAAGCACTAATGTGTAAAGAGATTGCAAATTACAAAACGCAAATTACTTTGCAATGCCACATGAAGACATGAGACAAGGAGACTGTAGTTACTAAGTTGTCATTCCACCTGACATCTTGAATAAGATTCTTGCAAAACAAAAATATCTGCAAATCAGTCAAATGTTGCAGAAATCAGAACATTTAAGAAGAGATTCAAGTTTGCCAGTTTAAGCAGAGATAATGCCCTGGAAAGTAAGATACAAAATTTGTATACATATATAACTTAGCTAAAAGAGTATGCACAAGAAGCAAATAAGAAAAATGTAATCTATAATCCAACATGATTAATATGTATTCAAATTCTAAATTATTCAAACTAAGTCTGCCAGAACAATATAATCCAAGAATTTAAGATATTACATAAAATTGATACTACTGAGAAATATGTTATTTTACAGCAAGCTTATTTTAAGCTATAAAATCAATATGAAGCTTTCAAGTAGTAACAGAAATGTACCTTTTTCCTAAATGGTTCAACAGTGCATGTTGTATTGCATGAAAACATGATTATTCTTCTTAAGCCTTGTGAATGCATGTTTGTGGTGGAACAGAGGGTAGGTTTAATCCTGATAGACTGAAAAGGTTCTTCTCCCACTGTCACAGATACTGTGTGCAATTCTCTTAGCTTTTGAGTTGCCTTGAATGACATGTCTCGAATTTCAGGCTGTTAGGGATAGGGAGTTTTTCTGTGGTTTGTTTGGGGGTTTTGGTTTTGGGTTGGGTTGGGATTTTTTAACATATCCCTGCCCCAAATCCTCTAAATCAGTGAAACCTAGCCTGGGCTTTCACTTATACTACTTAATGTTTGCTATTCTCACCTTGCAAGTTCAGATGAACTGAGATAACTGTGCCTCTTCCTTCTGTAAGGATGAGCAATACTCAGCTACTGTGGTCAGATGAAGACAGGCTGATCAGTACTTCTCAGCACTCAAGTACTTTTTATTTTTGCAGAAGAGACAAATCTTTTAAAAGACAAACACAATCTAGATTGGTAGCTAAATTCCTGTTCCTCCCAAGAGGCTTAGCTTGTCCACAATGATGAAGCTGGGAGATGTTGTGTCCTTCTCCCTGATTCGAATGTCCCAAACAGTTACTAGTTCCCTTTCGAAAGACTGCTCCTTTTGAAAACTGTCAAAGCCCCTTGCCTTTCCCGTTCTCAGCCCTTCTTCGATTAACATGTAAATCAGTCTCATACATTACCTAAAGAGGTAGCAAAATCATAAAAGATAAGTACTTCTGGGATTATCCGTCAGCAACACTGAAATGTTTTCTGAGAATTGACTCTCAGCCCACTATTTTTCTCCTTCCTGTTTTTCTAGATAGCCAATTGCTGAATCAAGCCAATATAAACATAAAAGTTATGTCCCAATATAAAAGCAACATACAGTGCTTTATATACAAATAATTATTTTGTCATATAGTAAAGTAAAACAAAAAAAATCACTAAATGAACATGAATAATCTCTTGAAAGCACATTTTCTCATTCTCAATAAATTTACCATTTATAAAGTATAATTATGTATATAACTTGCATTCTAATTGTACGTTATTCTTAAAAACCTGAATTTAAACACATTTGAAATAATAAAATAACACAATTCTGACATAATTATATTTTGCATTTAAGATATCTATACAAAATTAGTCATCTAAATTTTAAAAATTATATTTTTTCATATGAATATATTAAACATGAATCTTCCGCAGCTCATACTGAGCAAGCCTTACTACATGAGATGCATTTCTAGCTCTTTATCTCTTCCTTTTGTAAAACTTTATAAACCTAGCACCTTGCTTGTCAACAAATTCATAACCAGTAGACCATATTGCTTTCTTTCAAATATTAATTAATTTAAGGTAAGCAATGTTTCCTAATACCTGCGTAGCACTGTATATTTGTAGACTGGCAGGTGAAACTGAAAACTATTTCACAGCTAGCATATGACAAACTGCAAGCACACAAGGGAAAATTCTGTTACCTGCTTCCTAGACTAAAAAAGGAGTGATCCTCTGACAATCCAGATACTAAGATTCACTTTTTTAGCACCACAGTTGTGCCTGAAACTTCCTAAAAGCTACAGGAAGAGGGAACACCCTCAAACAAGCAAACTGAGGTCTTATGCAGCTTGCAGGAAACATTTTCACCACCCACTTGTTTCTTTGTGTAACAACTTACTACCTAAATTGCTACAGCACTAGAAACCTGCAAACAGAAACGGACAAATGCTGAAAAATGATCGAAGGTCAGGATCTATGATACACCCCTTCATTATCTAATTCACAAGAATAAAAACATACAATATCACACCGAACGGTACAAGCTTTTCCATGGCAGGCAGATAAGCAAAGTGGTCAAACCAAGAGACCCATGTGGTACCACACCAAAAACTTCCCTCTGGGAAGTTAAGTAAACTGTTACATTTCTGAATGGAAACCAATTCCAACTAAAGGCTTCCATGCCTACCCTAAATTACACTTGTTAGCAGAAAGTTCTAGATAGCTTCTTAAATGGTTCACTGGTAGCTCCACCATATAAGCAATTGTCAAGCAATAGGTACTATGAAATAAATAGATGTTTATGTTTATTTCCTAATGTCAAAGCAATTATTAAGCACTTAAGCAGCCTTACTAATGTCGTAAGTTATTAATTTCCATGTGTTATCTGGTCTCTTGACATCAGCAACATCCAAACAATATTATGATATCTGAAATTAGCATTACTCAGTTTCAGTACTCTCAGAAACATTAATATTCTTATTGATAAGTGTTATTTTGCATTAGAAAGAAAAATCTTGCCATATTCAGTTTTGCATATTTATCTGAGATTCACATTTCTATCATACTTCAATGGCGTTACCTTAACGCTTCCCTTAGTAAAATTTATCCACATGACTTGCACAGCAAATATCACACGGCACACAAACTATGCAATAATCTTGATGAAATCTATAATCAGCTCAGCCTTTGTACTTAATTGTATACTCCCGAGATGGAAAAATCACTACAGGAAATAGAGTAAAGAAAAATAAACTAGCAAGTAACCAAAGGTTTCATAAGGTTCTTCTGATACAGTTTCTCCTGCTTTAATTTACACTAAACCTCTCTCATAAACCTTATAATGAATGCCACAAGAGATCAGAAATATAGAATCATAGAATCGTAGAATAGTTAGGGTTGGAAACGACCTTAAGATCATCTAGTTCCAACCCCCCTGCCGTGGGCAGGAACACCTCACACTAAACCACATATATATATATATCAAGATTATTATATATATATATTATTATATATATATCTCAAGATTATTACCCCCGATGTTATAATTCTTGAGACTACTGCTCCAGAAGAATGCTGGAAGGGTGAAATTTAAATAACAAAAAGCTCTGAACTTCTATAACTCAGAAAATCCATCTCTTCTGGTGGACTTCAGGCACAGGTCAAAATAAATTGTCATTTAAACTAGTTCAGTAGTCCCCAGATGCAAGTAGTGCATAGGAATAAAAATCTAAAAGGATGCTCCTGAATCACTGAAGTCCATGTCCCTGCTAATCGAAGACATTGAATGACTCTCTGCTAAGGACAGCATTCCACTGTAAAGCCAATTCATTATTTTAATTCTCATTATCCCGAGGATATTAGCCACTCCACAAACCCAGTGTTCTAATGGCTATGGGATTTATTCCAATTTCCAGTTTAAATTTTATTAATGGCTGGCTGATTATTTTTTTGGTGTGTATGTGTCAATAGTCCTTTATATTTTGTAGCTTCTCCTCAACTTTGATGTTTGCAACCACAGATTATCTGTAGATGGCAGTCACACCACTCTCAGCATTCTCCTCTTCTGTTGATCTATACCCAAGTCAAGTTTTAATCCTCTCACAAAAAGCTTCTTTCTCTTGGTGCTCTCTGCATTTGTTCCAGTTTCAGTTTATCTCTTTGAATGCGGGGGATGAGAAATTTACGTAAGTCATTCAGGTGAGGTTTCATCCTTAGCTGGATACTTTGCCACCATAACCTAATCTTTTCTGGTTGCATATTCGTTGATCCAGTGGCCAGTTAATGCTTCTCCTCTTCATTCTGCTTGTCCCTGCTGATTTTCTGCTATGAACTCACAGCCTATAGCTGAAATTTCTGCTGTTAGCTCCCAAATGCAGGCACATCACATTTCCTATTATTAAATTTCATCTAGCTGCTATTACAGTAGCCCTCAAGGTCGTTCTTTTCTTCCCATAACATTCTGATCTTTTGCTCTATTAGGAATCTTTTAACTGGGTCATCAACAAATTTCATTACAGCGGTGACATTCTGTCATCCCTCCACAAGTAAAAAGCACTAATAAAGGCAAACATTCCCCAGAGAGCCCCCTGAGAATTCAGCCAGCAATCTTCCTCCCGCCTCATACGCTCTGAAGTCACACTAGCTGCCATCTACCCTCACCTGCATGTACAGTTATTTTAATAACGCTCATCTCTTCTAGCAGTTCTTCTAGTCTTCCATTTGGCAATAAAATAGATATTATTTTTTATTTTCTTCTTACAAAATTGCTTTCCCTATTTAGAAAAGAAATCCATTCTCTTTCTACAAAGAGCTATAACAGTGCTTTGCCATGACACACCAAAGGTTAACAATGGCACATTAGTTATGCTAACGGGGTGTTTCAAGGCTCCACACGCTATTTTACTGTATTAAACTACTATATTACTGATTTTCATGACTGGCAGGTCTCTAATAGCTCAGTTTTTTCCTGTCTTCTATACAGATGTAGCCATACCAAACTTGATAAACACATTTAAATGCCTTGCTATTAAGCCTGTGAATTCATATGTCTATAAAAAAACTAATATTAAGATAAAAATCATCTGTTCTTCTCCTTCCTCATATATAACTGCAAATATGCTTTATACTTGTGGATTGTGGGTTTCTTCCTTTTCTATCACACCTACTCCTAAAGCACAGTATCATCTGCTGGGCAATATTTTCCCCTTTCAAACAAGCCTCCTGGTTTTCCTTATATTCTTTTTCAGGTGACTGGTCAGGGGACTGAACCATGCTCCTACAGGATTTACTTCCTTGCCTCGGATACTCATTCCTGATAGTCTGATTAATCTTAAACTTGAAAAAATGTCAAGTCTCCCCCACACTCCAGATCCTGAGCCAACAGTACAGCTGATAGCAACATATCCTCACTCTCCTGTGTTGCAGGGACTTCACTGACACCCGCTCTGCTCTTCTCAAGCATCTAACTCCTTTTATTTGCACTGCTTAAGCAGACAACATGTTATTAATACATTAGCACTGACCTCAGATAAGGCAGGTCCCAAGCAAGGTGAGGAAATCAGACCCGATATAATTCTGTACAAAGAAAATTCTTCCCTTTCTGCAGATACGCTGGTTTGCCCTGCTGCCTGATACAGGAGCTAATTACCACAACTGCAGAAACTTTGTGCAGGCTCTCACCCCTCGGCCTGATATCCTCAGGTACCAGCAGAGTATTAAAAAAAAAAAAAAAAAAGATAATTATAAATACTAATACAGAAAATTTTCCCTGCACTCTGAAAATCAGGGCTGCTCCAGGGCCCAAACTGAACCATTCCATACCAATGCATTAAAACAAAAGGGCTTTAGATTCAGCTCAGAAAGTAGCATTTAGGCTAAAATAGACAAACATATTCTAAACACATCACTCTCTGGATAATTTTTTTTGGAAACCAGAAGTGTCAAATCATGCCTGAAGTAATTTCTGTGCTGCAACTGAATATAGACAAGGAGGAACACATCTGGTGCCTGGGCTGTGCAAACGTATTTATAATTAAGTAGAACTGAATACCAAAATCCAGCAAAGATAGAATTCATTAGGCTAGCATAATGCTGTATAATTACTTCCTTTTTTTATATCATCCACTGTATGCTTTAAGAGCTCTTTTTACCCACTGATATCAATGTGCTATGACATATTTACGTACACCCTGTATAAAAGGTTGAGGAAGTATTAGACGTGTCAGAGATGACATGGAAAGGCGACTGTTGTACAATAACTACACTGTCAGTGAAACAAGAGGAAACTATTTTAAATTCATTCCCTGGCATGAATGTAACTCTATAGATAGGTACAGGATTTACATTTTGTAAGGAAAGGTGCTCCTTTCTAGACTAAGGAGAAGATCTAACATGACAAAATCAATACATCACCTTTTTCCATCATACTTCCTCAGCTTGCCTGCCTTGCATTACTGGCCCTCCACTGAACACACCATCCACTGATTTCCACATAGACCTTTCTAAGCATCGCCCTGAGTTCTTTCCTCACTGAAACTATTTCCACACATTACTGCTCAAACCTTAGATTTGCAAAAAACTGTCAGCAGGCAATTGTTTCTCTGAGCCTCTGTGTAACTTACTTTGCTCTACTTTTTTTCCTACCAACCCTGGCCAGGTGCTCTGCACCTCTCACCAGACAGCCCAGCCACCCTCCTGGGCTGTAACACAGAGTGCTGCATATCAGTGTCAGTCCTATCAAAGCATCCAAGTTCCCCAGGACATCAGTGAAACCCAGGGGCTACACTGCCAAGTTTGGCACTGACAGAAACTTGGGCTGACACCAGTTATAGCAGCTTGCAATGCTTCTTTAGAAATTGTGTCATGTATCAAAGACATTTGCCATCACTGTCCTAGGTTCTTTTTTTCATGTAAAGCCACCGACTACCTCAGTAAGGTACCCTCCATCTCCTTCTCAGTGTACTTGCTTCTCTTCATCGACCATATACAGAAGTAAAGGACCTACCTAAGAGGTTAGTTACTAAGGTTAATAATGCCAATATCCTGGCTGCTCTCGGAGATGGGCTTGTGATAATGCCCATGCAGCCCAGTGATAATAACAGCATTTGCATCAGGCTCAGCAGGTGATTGTGGAGCCAGCATGCGGGTTACAGGCCAGCTCAAGGGATGAAGTAAAATTGTCTACAGCTGTACTGTCTTCCCCTTCAAGCAGTGGCCAGACACCTATCTGAGAATAGCTCTCTCTCCAAAACTGTAGCTGCAGAGACAAGGAAATGCAGACATAAGAGCAGTCCGCAGGAACAGCAAAAAGATAGCTGATACCAATTATGATTTCCACTTATTTCACATCAGCCTACACCTTTCTAACAAAAAACCCCACAAACCAACACTGGCTCTGTCCAGTCACTTCATTTCCAGCCCTCTACTGTTTGTGGAAGTTATTTGAGCTGTGTGCCTGCAGGCTCAGGATGCACTGCTCTGCATTAAATATATATTGAGTTCATAACCAAAATAGTCTCTCTGAAGTGGTATTTTTACTGTAAACAGAACCTGCTAAAGTTCATACGTAAGGTTCCTTCAGACAACAGAGAAAAACCACAAACAGCCAAAAGGAAGACTAAAATCATTAAGACAAAATTTTAAGGATGCAGGGTCATCCTTTAAAGGGAGAAGGCTTGAGCAGAAACAAGAGAATAACATGTTCTTTCTATAAACTACAGTATACAGAAACTTTATCTTTCAGTAGTTCCTAGTACAATTAAGAAATGCCATATTTTTAACAGTCTTAGGACTGAGAAGACATGAACGATACGATGAAAGGAGTATTTTTAAACTCTGCTGGAGCAGAACAAAAGTTAGGCTGTAATTTGAAGAAAATTAAAGCACTTGTTTAGCAAATAAGTGTGGATGAACTTTTATTTCATTTATTTTCATAATTTTCTAGTTAGCTATGTTGACAAAGATACTTGAAACAGAACTATTTCAGATTTTACATCATATATCTTTTCTTTCATAAAAAAGCATAAAGGAGCAACAAAAACACCCTAATAAGCCACAAAAATAGTTTTAAAATTCATAAAATGTAAAACTTCAACAAAGAAACTGTCAATGATCATTGAGGAAGGATTTTTTAGATTTGCTTTCACATGTAATTATAGGAGACGACACCAATTATTGACCTACATATTCTTGATACAAAGCAAACAAAACACCAGCAGTCCAGGAATATACAGCAGCATTTTACTGCTCACAGCTTTTTTACCAACCTTCAAAAACATCAAACCTGCAATTAGCCTATTGTGTAAGGTGTCAAATGCCCAGAAAGATTCCCATATTTCCGTAGTTTACTCTTAACTGACAACAGGTGAAAGAATACCTACAAAAGTGATCAACAAAACAGCACCACTATTCAAAGGGGAAAAAAATCCACAGTTTGGGGGATGCAAAGGCTCCCACTGCAGGGAGCCACGCAACCTCCAATTCCTAGCAGTGGCCAGGGGCCACCCTAGCACAACCCCTCTCCTGACAATGTCAAATGCGCAGTGGAGTTAGCCACATATCTGCAGCCATGTCCAGGCTTCCCGGAAATCCCTGCCCACTGTGGGCTGGAGCCTACACAGTGCTAGGCAAGGTGGCTGCCCAGAGCTGGCTGCTGCTGGCAAAGGAAGCCATGGAGCTCCCTCCCAGATATCTTCTTCTCCAAGCAACACTTGCACACAAAGCAAGAAGCAGACTGGAAATGGGAGGACTTGTGTCCTGGCAACCTGCTGGAAGACAATGCCTTTCCCAAGAGCTCTGCAGCCCTTCCTGCCTCACACGGCAGCCACGTCCCTCAGATGCTGTGGAAATGCCTACATCTTTCCTAAGAGGAAAGAAAGGCAGGGCAAGCCACCTTCACAGGCTAAATACTACCCCAGGACTGACACATCAGCATCCCTCTTAGATATCTTTTATGCCCCATTCTATTGAAAATCATTATCGTATCTTTCAAATAACAAAATTTAACTCAGTAGAATTTGCAGTGAACAAAAAATATGGTAAATTAAATACCTGCAATGTAAGCCTGAAAGCCTAAATATTCTAGTGTAACATCCCACAATTGGCAACTAAAATAAATAAATCCAAAAAGTAAGACCATGTAGATTATCTAGACTTGATATCACAAAGATACAGGGACTCCCATGGTGAAGTTAGATCTAGATAAAAATATTACATGTTCTTGTTTGCTTTTTATTACATGCATGTGTGGCCTGGTTTGTAGTTTCAAATATTTAAAAAGCTAATGAAGAAACCCAAACAAACAGGGAGGCGGTTTCATGGATAATTAATCATTGAACCTACCAAGAAAATGAAAATATAAGTCACCCACAAATTTAAGGGCTCCAAAACTAATATTCCCAACATACACCAGTAATTGAAATCATTTGAATTAAAGATTATAAAGAAACTACTTACATATTTAAAGTTCAGCATTTGCATAAGTCTTTGCAAGATCTGAATAACAAGTTAGAGAATTTGTTTCAAGTCTATCTTAAACACCTGGAAGGCATCCTGCATACAGTACCACCATTTATGGTTATTCTAAACTCAGGGAATCAGCGTCAAATTTTCAAAAGACATATTTGTATATTTAAGCACTATTTTCCATCCTTTGAAGAGTTTCACAATTATTATATCAGGAGTATTCCCACATACAGAGCCTTGGGAAATGGAAAGATATGGCAGAACACAGAAGAATCGATCAGGTACAGTGTTAGATATTGCACATCATTTATTCGTATCTCAGAAGTGGTGCTATTAGGATGCAATTATATTTTTTGCTTTGTCTTCATTGCAAGTTTTTTTAAATATGAAGGGTACTTCACTGCTGCTCTATCCATACATTCCCCTAGAAATGTAAGGAAAGTCCCAATCCTTTTTTCTCATGTGTTGCTAGAGAACATCTTGAAGACCACAGAAAGCCAACACAGCGAAATTGAACATTTTAAGCTGAAGAAGATAGCATGAGTGGTCTTGAACCAAAGTAGAATATCTGTTAGGTTGATTGGTCACTATAATCAAATATTCACTACACCAAGAAGCTGAAGACTGGAATCAAATGTTCGTTATGCAAAGGAGCTTAAAAAATATAAAAATCCTTCAAATATTTCCCTATCCTAAGTATGTACAATTCTTTGGTATTTATAAATGCATGCGAACACTTAGTCACAAAAACATTATATGAGATGTCCCATAAAAATGAATGTGAATGATTTTGCATAGAATGGTTCCTGGAAATGTACCCAATGGTAGTAAAATTAATAATAATGTCAGTCTTACCTGGTCCCAGGGACAGATGATTCCTCCAAAACACATAAAGAGATATCCCATGGCAACAAGACATACCCAGACCACCAGAGAAAATACACGAAGCAGCTTCTTAAATACAGGTTCGATGCAGACAAGGATAAATATAGCGAAAAAAATTGCTAGGGCCGTTGGAACAGTTATTAAAAATGCCACGTGGTCTTCAACTTCCTGGAAACAGAGGAAAATGAAAACGAAGTTAAAACCTAATATACTTAAAGGTCAGACAGAAATCATATACTCTAAACTGATTGAACATGGAGATCCCAGAAGGACATGACTGAATATCAAAAGTGATTTGAATCAAAATAGGATTTCTTTCACTGTAAGAAGCTGTTATGTGGAGTAGGAACTTCATAAACAACTATTAACCACACTACTGCATGGTACTTCTTTTACTAAATTGAGCTGCAGGAGGCAGTGGGAAGGCTGCGTAACATCAGGGAGGCTGAGAAGGAGTTAGACAGCTGGTTCCAAGTACAGACTGCAGTGGACCTACAGCTATGGCCAAACAGCCAAAAAACTCCCCCACCAGCACACAGAAGGAATAGAAACTTGCAAGAGCAAGAACCTTCAGCAGGAAAAGGCTTCCACTGAAGCACCTTCTGAAAGTGCAGAACCACTTTGCTGTTCTGCAAGCAGAAGAGGAAAGACCTTTCACAACAGGAGAGATGCTTGTGGTGAGTACAGCAGCCCTCCTTGCCCTTGTGTGTAACAACCAGCACAGCTAGGTGATGGGTGATAGGCAACTCTCTTCTAAGGTGCACCAAAGCACCCATTTGCTGACCTGATGCACTTTCCAGATAGGTGTGCTGCTCACTGGGAGCTCTTATCACAGGGGTCACCAAGAGACAACCAAGCCTTGTACAGTCCACTATTATCTACTGCTTTTGTTTCGTGTGGGTACCAGTGATACAGCCAGAAGCAGTCTAAGGAAGAATCACAAAGCAATAAGGGACTCCAGAGTGCAGGTAGCTTTTTCATCAGTTCTTCTAGTCAAAGGGAAGAGGGTTGAAAAGGCCAGTCAAATCTGGCACGTCAATGAATTGTTACAGGACTGATGCCACAGCCAGGGGTTCCTCTACTTAGGCCATGGGACTCGCTTTTAGAAACCATGTCTGCTGGGGAGTGATGAAGTCCATTTGTCAGAGAAGCAAAAGAGCATCGTTGGTCATGGGCTTGCCAAGCTGGTGAAGAGAGCTTTAAACTAAAGTTGCTGGGGGAGGAAAACCTCAATCTAACCCACTCCTACTCTGATGCCAGTGCCAGCAAGAGATGCCCAGAACCTGCAGAGCAGTCGCAGGTCAACAGGAGAACACCTGAAGAGCAGCACAAAGGAATTCCAGGTACTCCAGACAGTAAGTCGGCTTCATCAGGGCTTCAACTTAAATGATTCTATGCAAATTCACGTAGCATTGGGAATACCTCTTGTCAACAAGAGGTTGACAAGATGCTCAATACGACCCAGCAGTGTGCATTTCCAGCCAGCCATATCCTGGGCTGCATCAAAAGAAGTGTGACCAATAGGTTAAGGGAGCCAATTCTCCCCCTCTGCTCTCTTCTCATACCAGGAATAATGTGTTCAGCTCTGGGGCCCCCAACATAAGAAGGATAGAGATCTGCTGGAGCAAGTCCAGAGGAAGGCCATGAAGATGATCAGGGGGCTGGAGCACCTCTTCTATGAAGACAGGCTGCGAGAGTTCAGCTTGTTCAGCCTGGAGAAGAGAAGGCTTCAGAGAGACCTTAGAGCAGCCTTCCAGTACCCAAACAGGGCCTACAAGAAACCTGGAGAGGGACTTCTTACAAGGGCATGTATTGATAGGGCAAGGGGGAATGGCTTTAAACTGACAGAAGGTAGATTTAGATTATGTATTAGGAAGAAATTCTTTACTGTGAGAATGGTGAGGCACTGGAATAGGTTGCCCAGAGACATTGTGGATGCCCCATCCCTGGAAGTGTTCAAGGCCAGGTCAGACAGAGCCTTGAGCAACCTGGTCTAGTGGAGCATGCCACCATCTATGGAACTAGGTGACCCAAACCATTTAATGATTATATGATACTATTTGAAGCAGATTGAGAAAACTGTAAATCACAATACAGTAATGCACCAGGCCCATAGGACTGAGAAAATTAAAAGGCAAACCCAATCTGCATTAGTGGAATATTCTTTCTGTTCCAGAATTCAAAACATTTCTGTGATTAATGTGGTTTGTAGGTGAAATTCAAGCATCCTTACTGAATACTGCAGCTGTCAAAATGCCTCCCAAATCAACTATGTGACCATAACTCTATAAAAGCCTTTTTGACAGTGATATTTGCCAGGCACTAGGCATTTTGCTTCTGTTTAAAGTACTTATCTGTAAGGACGGGCTTTAGATTACATATATACATTTTCTCACAGCAGCTGCTTACTTCAAAATGTTCTAAAACCCAGAGTAAGGACTAGAATATAACTTGAAGAGAGATCCAGAATAAATAATATTTAAATTTATTTACAAACATTACATAGGAGTTACTACAGTAATATCTTTAAATCACCTAGTGATGGATGCATTAAAAAAGAATAAATATTTGATTTTATATTCCTGTATGTGATCAAAAGCATCTCCAGCTGAATTGCAACAACACTACATCAAAGTCTGGTCATAGGATTTTACTCATTCCCCCAGCTGTTATGAATTCAAACAGCCTCATTCATACCAAAAAGGATTACAAAAGCAGGCCCCAAATGCTACTGCTGCAACAGCATAAAATCCTCCACTAACCATACACTTCATGTAGAAAAGCCTCGTATTCATTTTTCACACCAGTGAAATCTTGGGAACAATTTGAAAGTAGCAATTTGATGACATGTAAGATATCTAAGCACAAAGAAATAACATTTCTTTTCCCCTTGTTTTGTAGTTTCTTCCTTGGTGCCCTGATAAGTCTTGTTTACGGGTTTTCAACTTAAGTACTTCACATTTTGCTTAAAAGCTTATTTATGTGATTTTTTTTTCTTTCTTATGTGCAAAAGACTTGCTACAGTTAGAGCAAAACTAAAAATTTACTTGTAGATATGTAAATTTACAAAAAAAAATTACAAAAATTTACAAATGGTATCAGCAGTATTTTGTTGGTTGAGGATTTTGTTTGTTTTCCCCAGATTTAACAGGTTTTAGAACCCGACATTTATAGATATACTTGCAGTAATGTTCTTTCCCCATCCTCTGTTCAAGCTTCTTTGTTTTCCTTGCAGCCCTCACTCCATGTGCACTGCACATTGCAACCCCCACCTGCTGCACTGAAGTCTGCCCACTCTACTGGCTGCAAACCCAGCACCAACATACCTGCACCTACCGCAGCACTGGGCAGCCCCTAGTACACATAGGCCCACTACAGAACCTCAACCAACCACCTCCACATTTCAGGAGAGGAGAGAGGAGACGAGAGGCACGTATTGCCTTTCTGTAGAGCACATTAACTGTGGTTCTGCTCAGCTCCATATGGCCTCTTCCCCAGGACCAGCCACCACACCAGCAGGCTTAAAGCAAGGGAAACACCATGATGAAGTTATGTCCACATCTGATTGATTGTGCAGACTGCAGATTATCTTTCATGTACCCTACCCTGCCTGACAAAAGCCAGCCCCTCTTTCAGTTCTTCTTTCTTCCCTTTTAAATATAGGAAGTCACACATTTCAGCAATTATCACAGCACTGATGATCAAATATATGAGCAAAAGAAGAGTCGAGAAGCTGTAAGAGATGGTGCTAACTTTGAAATGCAAATGCTAATCTTCCGAATATTAAATACACTTATGAAGGCTTTCAAGCACTTGGGTAGTTCTACTGAAAACAAATTTACAGGCTTAAAGTTAGGTACAGAGATAAGTGACCGCATGAGTACTGAGCTGTATTAAGTAAGATACATGTAATCTTGCATAGTAAGAGACAAAATATAAAACCTAACTAATAGTAGTAAGAGCTACTGATTTATGTCTCTGAGTTTTGTGATTTTTGATCATTCCCATCTCTGCAATTTGTTTCAGTGAATCGATTTAATACTGTCACTACCAATGTTATCCTAGATAACACCAAAAGTATTTAACTTCAGCCTTTGACTTCTGCACTTCTAAGTGGCATTAAAAAACTCTTGTTGCAAGGTCAGAGAAATGAGACCCTCTGCCAGTGACAGGACAACATTAAGTTCCTTGCACCATCTGTCATGCAGTCCAGGTCACAGCACGGCAGGAATCCAAAAGCTCCTTTAGGAAGCCAAGACTCAGGAAAACCACAGATTGAAATGGCGACAAACTGGTATTTCAATTATAACAACGATGCTACACATACACTAGCATGAACATCTACATGCATTTCAACAGCACACTTCTCCATGTCAGTAAAAATATAAAAGTATTGTGCTTTCTAGAATGATCTTGTTTCATAATACATCAACAATATTTAGATCCCAGTTTAGAGCATATGTATGCTCATACAGCTAGATATTTTTATATGTATTCTATCGTTAGATCAATCCATCAAAATCTTTGTTCCAAAGTAACAGCTAATCAGTCAATTTCTTCTTTTTAAGCGTACGCTGATCTCAACTCTTAGCTGAGCCATTTTGATCACTAAATCTAAAATTTCATTTGCGCTCTCTCCCTTTCGCTGGTTGCCTACTGCACAATTTTGCCTTTTTTTTTCCATTTAAATATGTGCAGAATAAAAAAATTAAAAACAGACCACAATGTAGCAGCTTCTCCTCACAGGTAACTGCATGCAACCTCCTTGACTGCAGTGGGACATCACCTCTTTGAGCTGACTACACAATAACTTGCTTGCAGTGTCACAAGCTGATTGCTCGCACCCACACGCTGTGTGAATTCTGAAGGAAAATTGAAATTTGAAGGCAGAATAGTACACTCATTAGGCAACTAAAAAAAATACAAGAAAACAGCTGTTATTACAATTTGGATCCTTTCCAGAAAGCCTGAATGGGTACAGGGGGATTTTTCACAACCCTGCCTTTAAAATACACATTAATGTCAGGTCAACAAAAGCAGGCTTGGAAGGCAGCGGTTTATTTGGAAACTACTTTTAACAATATTATCTTATTGCTTCACAGGAAATAAATGTTTATAAAATTATAACTTTGAGAGAAAGACATTTAAAACTTTCAGCTTCCTGATCAATATTTGCAACCATCAGCATATTTAGTGGGTTAAAAGATGATGTTCGATGCAAAGACAAACCCTGAAGGCTGGCTATTCCGTTACCTTAACCATTTCCCAAGGAGGTAAGAAAAAATCCTAAACCAAAATAAAACAAAACCCACCACTTTTCCTTAATTTTTTGTTGATAATCTCAGAAATTAAAATATACCAGAGGTAGTGGAATTAAAACACCACCATGACACTACTGAAATAATGGCTAAGCCTGCAATACATGGATCTCGCCTGACAGATCTGTCTTCCTGAGCGTTTTCTGTCTTGCTGTCTTTTAATTACTGAAGAAATTAAAAAGTCTACTGCTAGAAATTTTCCCAACCCCCATAAATTCTTCAGGAGTATGTGACAATCTTATCACCACTAAAATCTGAAGAATCACTTTCATTTTTCCAAAACTCACAGCCTTCTCTCATTCTACATCCTGTTCTTTCCTTTCCCATATAATGCCATGCCCTCAGTTTAATTTTAAACAGCAAAGCTGCTGTAAAGCATTTCACTGGTTTATATAAAACCATACAGCCTGACAAAGCAGTCTATAAAAGGAACAAACAAGCATTTAAAACACTGGGTTTAGCATAAAGTCCTTTAACATGGTCCCTCATTCTTTTGCTACTTTATTCTTTTCAACTACTGGAATTCAACAATCTATATAGAGAGGACTCCTGCTGGGATCTGACATATCACATGCTTGGAATTAACTCAAACCATTTACTATATCAAATTCCTACTAAAATCACTTTTTACTGAGATCAGTGAAACACTTTCTAAATGTACATATAAAAACGAATTAGTAAGGTTCTTCAGCCTGGAGAAGAGAAGGCTCCGTGGAGACCTCAGAGCAGCCTTCCAGTATCTGAAGGGGGCCTACAAGGATGCTGGGGAGGGACTCTTCATTAG
>JANHGB010034981.1:0-30517 GCA_026283785.1 Coracopsis vasa
GGCTCTTCATTGTTTGCATTTGCTTTGTTTCATTTGGTTTGGTTTTCCTTCAAGCTCTCAGTTCTATATAATATAAAAGTACTCAGAGCTGCATAAATTATGGCCCAAGATGCCTCAGGGGACTTGGTAGTGAGCTACAGCACTGTGTCTGCATACAGTGTCTCAGCTGCTCCAGTTTACTGGTCCAAGTGGAAGGAGGCTGAGAACATTACAGCTTCAGGAGAGCTTGATGGCTGATGGCAATCCGTGCATTCAGTCAATAAATCTGACCTCTGCAGACAGGGATTCATGCTGCCAGACTGCTCTGGCCCACCCACTTGAGGTGTGGGGCTGATGGAAAACTCGATCACAGCATTTCAGGATAACCTTAAGAATTGTCTGGGGTTTTTACTCCATTCCAAAGGCTTGCCTTGGCCCTGGGGGTGACTGCCTTCAGAACCATCCCATGAAATATCTGGAACTGGCAGCCGAAGTCCCAGTTGTTCCCATTGCCACCCACTGCTCAGCCCCGTCCCTGACCACCCCAGAATGTGTCTCTGACACTCTCTGCAGGTTTAGCTCTACCAAGAAAAGGAACTAAATTGAGAAGAACATGCTTGGATCATGTCTGGTCTACTTTCAGCTGGCCTCATCTTGACAGTTTAAGTTCTCCAGCGTACTAGAATCAGAACAGTGTAAGCAGGATGGAGGAATATTAAGTACCAGGGGAGCAATTGGGGCAGGGCAGAGGCAGATTTAGGGTAGGTGGGGTTCAGGCAGCACAATGATAGACATCCAACAGCTGTGGAAAACAATAACAAATGGATAAAAGAAAAAATTATGGGAAGATGATGTGTGCAAACTGGGGCATCAGAACTGCACTGGTTCCCATTCAACTAGCTGTTGAAAGCCTCAACAAAATAAGACAGCCCCTCACTTCAAAGAGCTTACATCAGCTGAGGAGCTGTGCTCCATGGCCTGTATCTGGAGAAGCTGCAAAGGCATAGAAAGCAGGCTCAGCAGCTGGTAACATGTCTGAAGCTGACAGTATGGAAGCACTTTTATATCTGTGTGTTGCAAATATTTACACATTAAGTCATGGCAATTAGGAATAATTAGAGTGGAATGTACCTTGTCTACACAGAGCCAGGAACTAGGCCCAGGTCATAAACATTGAGTTTGTTTCTGTTCAAACTCTACAGGGTAGGGCGCAGAGTCTTTAGTGCCTTCCCTTGGCTGTGATGGGAATCCACGGTGGGGGTTTAAAGCACAAATGCAGGTTTAGGTCTTGAGCTATGCAGTGTGACCCTTCTCCAAGGTTATTTAATTGCTATTTAATGTTTTCATCTTATCAAATAATTTGTGGAGTAATAGCAAATATTCCCTAACAGCTACCCAGGAGCACGATTTGTCTTCTCATAGGAATACATAGTAAGAAGCCTTTCCACCAGTATTGTTCCACCCAGCCTTCCTAGAACTGTTACAAATGAAAGTCAGTCATTGTTAAGAGTAAGTTCCTCTCTGGGAAGTGGAGGGGATTTATTTACTGGCTGGTAAAGGGACTGGAGAATGACAGTAACTAGTTCTAGAGCAGCTTTGCTGGTGAGATGAGTAGCCATGAGCAGGGCACTTAAGCTGTTGTGTTGTGGGAAGCATATCCTCATAATAATACCTACTTGGTATGTTTTGAACTTGTATTGCAGTGTGAGTAGGAGATGCCACATAAAGCAAATCCAGTTTGTAGAAGCTATTGACATCTCTAGAAGCCAGGAGTAATGATGGGCTGCTTTCTCTTTGCCTGTACCACAGCTCTATTGTTGTTTCATAGTGTCGTGAGGCATCGTTATTCATAATTGTTCATAAATGTGGTGATTAAAAATGTCAGAGCACATAAACTGCTTTTTAATACTTTGTATTTATACCAAGCTATTTATTAATTGTGTAACTTCCCAATGTATTATTACTTCACCTTAATTGGTGTCTGGCAGTGTGTTAATCTGCCACACCAGCTCTCTCTAATTGCCATTGGCTTTCTACCATGTCTGCTATTAGCCTGTGCTTAGTGGTCTCTTTGGTTCTGGCACCCAGGGGGACAGGATGTTGTTGACTAGGTTGACATGATGTGTTCTGGGGACAGTCTCAGCATTTGTGGGAAGCCCTGTGCCAGTACAACAATTGTGAAGGTCACCAAACAGAGTGAGAAGTGAAGACATTTCATAGCCTCATCTGCACCAGAACTGACTCAGCACCACTGTGAATACTAAACTAGATCAGCTTAACCCACGCACGTGGAAGCTCTGTATTACCTTGCTCACTGGAGGAATGATGGCCCGGGGCTGTGCAGCTGTGCCTGAAGGGTGACATTTAACAACAGGATAATCAAAATCTACTGTGCCTTAATACTGTAAAGTAGTTTTCTTGCTTGGGGGACATATTGCCAACCCTTATTAATATTAGGTGTTTTGAAGTTGGACAATGATGTGAGTAGGCTGTATAGTTTTAAAGTGAATCCAGTCTTTAGAGATAGTTGAAATCTCCAGCTACCATGAAATACATTGTCACTTCAATTACAGTTGCAAGTACCTCTCTCTTATTTGTTTCCTGTAATACCAGACAGACTAGGTAAATATATATCTTTTTTAATGAAGCACAATATAGTTTTTAAATGGTTTATATCAAGTTGTTTCCAGTTTCTTATAAACTCCTGATTTCTAAATATCCCATTATTTGTACCATATGTTTCACTGAAGTCATTGTTACCAGTACAGCAGAAAATACATAAATAATCTGGTAATTTAACATAAGTTTGTGATTTTTCTTAGGTTACTGTCAATCAAATATCATTAGTATAAACTGAAATCAAAGCAGAGCCAAAATCTGTAATTAAATCATGGAGGATGTACTGAGACAATGAGAAAATAAGGAGTGCTTTTGTAGGCTGTCCTACATACAACTGTCATTGTGTTTGTTAGCAGAGAGAACACAGAAGTCTTGAAGGAGGTGATTTTTCCTGACAGTGACTATGCTTTTGTCAAACAGGTTTCAAAGTACTGTCATGACAGTTGGTATTAATCTTATTAATTGTGTTTGGTTTTGACTGAAGCTAAATATCCAATGCTATGTGAGGGAATAAAGCAGCTTATTGTGGTGACATAATAGGAGAAGTCAAAAATGATTGTGGAAGATGCTCCCAACTTGCACCCTTGTTGAGAACAGGGCGATGGAGAAAGTCTCCATTCTCTGAAAAAGGAGGTCACAGAATGGAGCTGGCAAGAGTCAAGTTATGCTTCAGGAAAAAAAACAGCATTTCCTGACCAAAAAATGCCCTAATTGCCCAATGCAAAATACAGCTTTTTTCCTTTTGTCTCCCCTCAGTCCCTTTTCAGTGATGAAAAAAAGGGAAAGGAGAAGGAATGGATCATAAGAAGAAAAATATGGAAGAGAAAATCGGGAAGGCAGAAAAGCACCGGATACTTAACAGTTTGTGGGGATCCTTTTAGAAACATTTAGAAAAATCTAAAATATGTGAACATTTTCAGATTTGGGAGAATGTCATTTTAAATCAGAGATGGAAAGAGAAAAAAGAAAGACCACTCCAGGTCCTATAAATCTCAGTTCTCACAACAAATGCAAGATATCACTGAGGAGAATTACTTATGTGACCAGTGATCCTTTTTTTTCCCCATTAAATAGGGATTTTTCCAGACTTTGAAGGTGTCTTGGTTAACAGTGCATAGCTTGGTCTGACATATTTTCCACCCATCTTGGTGTCACTACATCAGCAGGTCCAGCTGCCTTTAAACCTGCACGTTTTCTCCTCATCAGCCTGTGTTGTTGCCATCTTCGATTTTGCTTGGTTTAGAGGTATGTTTTCAGATGAAGTCACAATTGCATTACTTTAGGTCTGTGGCTAGGAACCCAAGTTTCCCTTTCCCACTTTTCAGGGGAAATTTGTGATGACAAGGTTCCCCATCTCAGGTGAAAATCCTGTTGGGCAAATTTAGTGTATTCCCATTATAGCTCTTGTATTGACAACTTCATGAAACAGCCAATTTAACTACATAATGAACCCTCATCTGTTATTTGGCTATTCTCTGTTCTGCTTTTCTTCTTTCTGGAATTCTCTTTCTCTTCTGAATCTCCAGTTCATAGACCCTGGCTCTGAAAACACTATTCCAGAACCAGCCCTCTAGGCAGTCACTGATGCATGAAATAGAAGTACGTTTCCTCTGCCAAGGTAGAAAGTGAGAGGCCAACAGTAGGCTTTAGCTTCACAGGGCAAACCACAAATCTGAGAGAGAGATGTTCCCTATGGATAAACGACAGCAATTAGAGCATGCATGACACTGTGGATAACACACTGTTTCAGTGCCAAGAGCAGTGTTGGAGATGGAAGATAGAGCCGCTTCCGAGATGACTGCTGATTTCACAGTCACTCTGAAAAGCTGTATCGATGTTGAAGAGGAGGAAGAGATGAAGCTTGACTTCACCAGGCAAGAGCAAGCAGCATATGTTAGGGCTGTGCAGTGATGGCTCCTCCAGTGTTTCTGCTGTGAGCTCCATTTTTCAGGGGTTTATAACTTGCTCATAAAAATTTACTGCAAGCTATAATTTGGCACACAGGGTTCCAGCCTGAGAGCATACTGCTTTCCTTATTGAAACTGCAGTTGCTTTATTGACAGGCCTGTTTTCAGATTGCAAGAGAGTGACGAGTGAAATAGAAATCTAATTGTTTCAGAAACTTTTTTCTCCGTTTTTTAATACTCTCTAGCCCCAAACCAGCTTTAAACATCTCCTGGCACCTTTGAGTATTACAAAGAATTAAAGCTAGTTAAGAAACTCACGTTTAAGTAGTGGCTACTGTGCATATCAAGTAATTATACTTGCAGCATATAGCCTGGATAATCCCAGTGCAGCTTTCCAGTTTTCTAGATGTAGAAACACAGCTGAAACAGAGATCTGAAGTGGGATAAAGTGAAGCAGTTATTGTAGACCTATACAGCAGGACTGATTGTGATTTGGGCCAGGCCACTCAATGTAATGCATCTACTCTTGCAAAGACACCAGAGATCTTGTGGATCAGTTTTTCAGGTACTGCCTTTCTCTTCTGGAGAATATAAGTAGGACTAGAAGCAATTTTGCAGTTACAGTTTAAGCCATTGTGTATTAAAGCTTCTGATTTGAAAGCTCAGTCATGGATGCACAATTTATTGACTGTTCAGAACTAGTGGCAAAGGCTTTGCAGATCACAGTCACAGTGTCTCTGAACACTGGATGCTAATTGTGGTCAGTTAAGCAAGCTGCTCTCCAGCCCCTGCCTACCTGCCAACATCCTGCCCTTCGGTATCACTCACACACAGGCTGGCATCCCTTGCACAGTTCTTAACCCAGCCTTTCAAATACCACGGAAGAAATGTTGAATTGGCAAAGCAAAGCACTTGGAAATTGAAAAAGATCCCTGCAGGCTCTATCCCACACTCCTGTGCATGTCATTCTGCGGGTTGGAATTACATGCACCAAGCTTTTGAATTCTAGTTTTAAGGTAGAAGTGTCACAGAAAATACCTCTATTTATTTTGTGCAAACCAGTTTTTAACCAGCTTTACTTAATCCTATTGAGTAAAAATATGCTAACTATGTGTCCAGGTTTGCAGATGACCCTTGCTAATGTTTGAGAACTTGGGCCTGAGTAGGCTGATGTTGCACATATAGAAGAACACTTTCCTGTCCCAGCACACCTTTTGGATCTAAGCAAGCAAAAGTGTTCTGGGGCTGGTATATTTAGTTTTCAGTATCATAGCTAGTGTGAAGTGTGAAGTTTTCAGTATCATACCCAGTGTATCTTTCTTGACAAAAGAGATTTGTGAAAACAAAACATATTCGGAATGCGTTTGATGTATCTTGCATCCATCGTGTGGTAATGTGAAAGAGGAGGAGAGACTGGCATTTTATGAATTCAACTGCTGGGGCCTCCCTGGCCTTTCTCTGAACACATCAGAAAATTGGTTCTACCTTTACCTGTAGTAAATAGGCTGAGGCTCACTAGGTAAGTCCTGTTTCAGGTTTGAATTCTTTGTGTGGAATACCAAAAACCCGAATCGCTGTAGCAAGGTGTCACATCCAACTCTTCTTCCTTGGACCCAGAAAAAGTGAACTTAGAGCCTCAAAAGGTGCTTCTGCTATCACAGGGTGTTTGTACTCTCATGAAGCTTAAAACTGTACTTCTTGTTTGACTGATCTCACCCCTTTGAGATTTGTTTTGGCTATTTCAGGACTCCCGTTGCACCCTTGGGGATACAACTTTGAAAACATCTTTAAAGAACCAGTTTGGCTGTATAGGTACATACCAAAAAGACCAAGCAAAGGAATTTTTGGACTGTGTGTGGTGACAGTACTCCAGCAAATCAAGTGGACACATTGCTGACGTATCTGTTTCTCTTGGCAAATGCTGACAGTGTTCTGCATCCTGTCACAACTGTCCTACACTGTTTGTGATCTTCATTATGCAGACTGTGTATGTGTAGGGATTCACCATGCTAATTTGCACAGCTAACATTAGAGAGGCTTTTCTTTGAAAGGTAATAAATTACAGATGGTGTAGTCTCTATAGATTTATTTGGGAATGTTCAGTGCATTTGCTGTCTCTTCTACTCAGGGATTGCTATTGCAGAGAAATTGTATGGACTGAACCTTCAGCACTGATGTGCTGGAGAAATGAAAGTTGGTTACAGTTCAGCACCATGGAAGAAGGAGCAGCATGGAGGGAGAGAGGAAGGGTGCAGTCTGCACCTCCTTCCCCAGCCTCCTGTGTGACCTGACCATCTGGGGAAGGGGGTCTGAAACCTTGCTGGCACCAGGAAGCGGTGATGGGCTGCTGCTGTGTGGGCCCTTCCTGCCCCAGTGGTCCTACCATGTCCACAGCCTCACAGCCTTCACACCTAGGGCTGGCAGGAGGCACTGGCCAATGAGCCATTATCCTGGAAGGGCAAGTGCTGAGAACGGCAAATGTCCGTGTTCCCTCTGGGGGTGCGAGAGGCCTGGAGAGCCAGCAAAGCAGCTGGGTCATTGCCGCTGCATAATGGCACTTTGGGGCAGAGCAGCTACTGGAGTGAAGGAGACATGGCACAGACAGATCAGCCTGTGCTGCTGAGGAGTGTCTGTCCTTGCTTCTGTGACAGCCCTCATTAAAAACCAGAAATGTTTTCATAGACCCCACCACGGTCTGCACCATCCTTGTGCCACCTCACAGCTCCTCCGGTCTCTTTGGCAGGACGCTGCTCTAGGAGAGAGGGTCAAGCTGCACTGGAAAGGCAGAGAAGGAAGACAGAATGGGCATTGTGTGGCAGGGGCTGTCATTGCCGAGGGGTTGAGGGAGTGTAGAGGGATAGTGAATGAGAGTGATGAGAAATTATTGTTTTAAACCCAGAGAAATGAAATGGCACACAATTGTGCTGACACAGAGTTGAGATTGCCCAGTGGCTAAACTTACACCTTTGAGATTCAAGACAAGAGGAATTCTGGTGCCAATTATCGCTAGCTCTTCTAAGATAACACAGGGGAGGACAGGGATGTGCAGAAGTTACTTAGCAGTATTGATTCTCTATCTAGCCAGAGCAGAGATTTAGCTGCAGATTTACATGCGAGTCTCAGCTGTTTAACACAGCCCCCCACTTTATTAACAAACAGAACAAAACTAGGAACTTGCCAGCCTGAAGCTCAGTTAACCTAGATCTGAAGTTACCAGCAGACCACTGATCTGTTCTGTTCTGGAACATCCAGTTCAGGTAAGCACAAGCATCTAGAAGCCATGGAAAAAAGTTTATGTGAGCCAGAGTGAGAAAACACATGGGTTCACACAGGCTCCAGTGCAGGCTTGGCTGCGCCACAGGAGCTGGCAAAAGCCACTGGGCATTGTCTGCCTGCCTTCTCACTGCCTTCACCACCCTAAGAATAGCTGACAAGCTGAGAAGGTCCGTTCCCACAGTGAGGGATATCCTGGCCTCTTCTAAACCTGGGATGGTCAGCAGAGGGGCAATGTGGGGATGTTACCCTGCACATATAAACTAGTTGCTTAAAGCAGCACCATGGGTATAGGCGTACTGTTTGAGAACTTATGGTAAGGTGATAGGGTTTGTTTTCATGGGCAAACCTCAGCCTTTCTGTGACAAGTAGAAGTTTTGTTCATTGCAGCTCATGTAGCTTACATTTGCTTTATCAGGAAAGCACACATTCTGCAAAGGTGCTGAGTGAGACTTCCAGTGTTATGGACCTTTGCATAGAAAGGGCAGAGATAGGATGGCTTTGCTGAGCTTTTCTGTCTGGGTTTCAGAGCATGAATTATGACCCTCTTTACATTTTTCTTTTTCCCTTGGCTTTTGGACATTTGGCTTTGCTCTTCAGGCCATGCTGAGAAGACAGCACTAAAAGATTTTGTCAGCAAATACCAGGAGCACTCAGAATGCTGTTTATCTGCAAAGATTTATGTCAGGACAATCAGATGCTCTCTTGCCCTCTGTGTTAGTGGATAGAATGATAAACATTATCAGGACATAGTTTTAAAAGCTTAGCAGATATTTCTTATCTGCACCAACTAAAGGATGTGATGCCTCATGTCTGCGTACCTGTGAAATGTAAGCTCTGGAAAATGAATGGAAATGTGATAATCACTTATATTTATGTAGAGTCTTTCATTTCAACAAGTCTGAGATCATTTCACCAAGGCATAGGTCAGGCTGCTTGTCTGTGGAATGCTGCAGGGCATAGAGGCTTCTGGCATAGCGAGGAATAGAGAAATCATACAGAGCTAAGCAAGGATGAGGGCATTACAGTGGGATGCAGTTTTACTGTATAAATAGTATTTACTGAAGAGATTAGACAGTGATTCTTCATGCTTCCAATTAGCATGTGCAACCTTGGCTGGGCTCGTCCATTGATATTTCAAATGTAGTTTCACAGTGCATGGGCCCCCAGCAGCAAACATGGTTTAAAAAGTTCTCTCCTGGCTGTTCATTCATGCACCAGGCTTTGAATGTTGCTCTCCCTTGTTTCCATTATTTGTGTTTATGGAATCTGCAGTTCAAACTGAACAGATCCTGATGAAAATTAATGTTCTCAGTTTTGACTCTGATAAAATGACCGGTGTGGTTCACAGCATGGCTCTGCAAACACTTGTCTTGGCTGAACTGAAGCACACAAAACAAAGTAGGAATGAGCAAAAAAGGGTAGAAAAAAGTGACAAGAATTCCTTAAGTCAGTTTCGGTAACAGCTTTGTGATGCTGGACCTGTGTTCAGGTGAGATGACACATGAGGAACACACCAACAGTGGATTTTGGTCATACTTTGTATGTGTGACAAATACAGTTGAGTTTTGTCCAGTGTAGCTCATCGAAGTTACCTTTGGTCTAACAGAAAACTCCTCTTCAGCACAAGTGCTGAGTGTGACTTCCAGTGTTATGGGACATTGCAGAGAGGGCAAAGATGGGATGGCTTTGCTGTGTACTGATGTAAGAACAGCATTAGTGGATAAAACGCAGTATTGTGTACCTAATGCTCTAAAGTTTCTCCCTCTAGAAGTCAAATGGAAAGAAGCCTTTATTTATTACATCTTCTCATTCCTTTAGTTGTGATGCTTAAAGTAAATTACTGTATGCCACTACATCTAGCAACCACAGAAGAGTGTTGGGGTGCAGCTCTGTATTTTGATGCTATCTCAAGTAACCAGCCTGATGTTCAGTATTTAATTAAAAGCAGAAAACTTGATACAATTAAAAGACAGGGATCCAAAGCCCTAGGAATGGTGGCCTGCCTGATACTTCTAACATACCAATTGACAAATCTTGCTTTACAGCTGCATCTGGGACCGGTCTTTATATGTCCTTTATCTCTTTAATTCCTTCTGCATGGAACAAAACAAATTGTAAATGAAAAACACTGGCTTATTGTATTCATCTACGGACATGCTAATTGGAAATGATTGCTTCATACTGGGCTGGATTCAAAAATATGTACATCTCTCTTTCTCTCTTTTACACATAAATCCATTAAATACTTGTGTTGAAACAGGAATTACGAGGTCAGAGGGAAGTGAGATAAGTAAACCAGAGACAGGCACTTAAGAGGTATCCATACAACGGGCAAAATTCCTGTGCCAGCTCCCAGATCTTTTGGCACAGATGTGATTGGCAGAATCTACATTTTCATTACAAGCAAAACAAAACAAAACAGAACAAAGTTTTGAGCCTTTAGGTCCACAAAGATAATTTGAAAAACATGAACAAGAAATGACTGTTTTAATCAAATCTTGCATTTTCTTAAGCACACTTAAAGCTAATAAAGAGGAAGTGTGGTGTGGCGTTAGGTTAAGATTTGATGGAAGGATTGCTTGTACTTTCTTCAACCAGTTCAGTTTCTTTCTCACAAGTGAACTTGTGGTAGAGCAAAAGGAGATCTATGAGAAACCTTAGTAAGGAGATTCTTTTTAAAAATCTCATTATTTTTAACAATTATATAGTACAATTATATGGACTAAAATATAAAGGGATTTTGTTTAGGTTCTATTACCTGAAAACCTTAGTAGAAAACCTTTAGATTACGTCAGATTTGGGTTTTTTTTTTGGTGGGAAGGGTTGATACCAGATGAAACCATGTCTTGGGTAACATGGTTTAGTGTGTTGTGTCCCTGCCCATGGCAAGGGGTTGGAACTGGATGATCTTAAGGTCCTTTCCAACCCTAACTATTCTATGATTCTATGTTTGTTGCATGCTGGTAATGCCAATTTGAAGGATTAAAGTAAAACAAAAGACCAGTTAATGTTAAATGAACCAGAGTACTACATCAGAGATCACGTAGGGCTCATGTGTTATAAGAGCAGATGCTATTCCAGTTAGGAATGCTGTGCACACAAACAGAGTATAAAGTCCCATACACAACACTAGATCAAAGAATAGTGGTAACTCTATGTTTCACTTGCGAACTGTTTCTGACAGATCACAGATGCACAGCAATAAGCTCCTTCGTGGCTAAATTGCCAGTTATTGAACAGTGGCCAACAGCAAAAAGTGGGTCATAACAACTTTTCTTTCCTAAGCCAGAATTGCATGTTTTTATGTTTATCATCAGCATTATTATATTGCCATTTGCATCCTAGATCACCTATCCAGCATGGGAAGGGCATGAAATTTGGCCAGCATTATGTTGTGCCCTGGGTTTAGAGTTTACCAGGTTTTCACAACTTCTCAACTGGCATTAAAAGCAACAAAAAGTGAAGTTTTGACTTGCAGGGGGCTCCACCTCCAGGTCTTCTATCCTCCCACAACTGTTAGCATGCATTTGGAGCTACACTGTTGTGTTTGGCACAAAACCTTTTTGGTTTTCTTTGTTTATTGTCATTTTAAGATATTGGATGAAGTGTCAACGGGTTTGCATCTGGGACAGCTGTGTCAACTTTTTACTGATAGTCCAACCCCACAACTTAAGGGGAGAAAGGCAGAATATCTCAAGTCAAGGGAAAGCCTGACTCTGCTCTTCCTGTGCTGGGCTATTTGTCAGTGATTTACACACAGAAGAGAGCAGCCCTGTGAGTCAGCATCCGATTGATCCTTGTCTGTCTGAGGTGGGAGAGCTGAGCTGGGTGATTGAACAAGAAAGGATTCACAAAACTTGCTTTGTTAAAAGAAAATTGGTGACTTTTCAAACCAACCAATAATTACATGCTTTTAGTGAAAGCAAAATCATTCCTTCCTACTATTAAACCTGGTAGCACACTCACTGACCTGTTCCTTCATCACTTTGAAGAAAGTTTTCTTGGTTGAATGAGACAAGCAACTACAGCTGCCTGATGCTGCCATTAAGCCCTGTCTGCCTTTGAGGTCATGGCTGAGCTGGCCTTGCAGCTGATTATCAGTCTGTTCTGAAACCAGTAGTTCTGGTGGTGGAAAGAGGAACATGGTGGTTGTGTACAAGGAGCAGATCTTTGGAGTAAGATGCTGCCGTTTCCAGCCTGTAGTGTTTCGGAGCAGACCTGTTGCTGATGTCTCTCCAGAAGGAGGTCAGTGTTCTTTGTGTCAGCCCTGTCTGATGTAACTGAGCTGGTGCAATCACAGAATAGCTCTGAAATGGTCTTGGGAGAATGGTTTTCTGTTCTCATCTGCCTGCTGGGGGAATGTACCCTTTCAGCCATGACTGCAGGACTGTACTTTTCCCTTTCTTGTTTCTGCCCTATGTCAAGAATGTTTTATATGCTGACAAAATTGATTTTACTGCAGGGGGAATGACTCTAAGAAATGGCTGCAAGCTTCATTAAAGCTTGAAGCCACTGATCTGATTCATTGTGCTTTGCAGTGTGACGATTTAGCTGATTTGCAGGAAAGGCCAGTCTGGGGGAGAAGATGATTTTACCCAATGCTCATAGAGGTTCTCCTCAATTGGCCAAATCTTTTCTGTGCCCTGATGAAGGGTTACTTCCTATTGGCATTGACATTGTTTGGTGCATGTGTGGCTTTTAAGAGTGCACAAATGTGTCTGTGGTAACCTGCTGCCGTGACCCTTTGTAGCTGAGTATGTCCTCCGTGGTGGTGTTGTGCCAAGGCATGCTTTAGCTCAGAGAGCCTGTGGGCTGAACTCTGAAGTTTAAGAGCTGTGATTTCGTCATGGTAAGTTTTGAGGGACAATCATGTATTAGTTATGGTAAAAAAAGTCAATGGAAAACCAAACAAAATAACAAAAATCGGGGTGTTTTTTGTGCTGCCCAACACAGGGTATTTAAGTACATGGACTTGTTTGATCCTAGGCAGAATTAGGTTCACACATCAAACTCGGTAACGTTATTCATTGTAAACAGGATTCAGAGGCAGAAGGAGCATCCTGTACCCTTTAAGTGATTTCTTTCATCCCCATCCTGTGCTCTAATTCTAAAATCCTTTCTGTTCAGTGGGCACAACCTGCTATGCAGTGAGCACAAGCTGCTCAGCTTTCCTGTTTTGTTTTGCTTTCCTGTGCTGCTCTATTTATCTTATTGACCCCACAGTGCAAGCAGAATAGTGATTGCAGTTGACTCTGTAGAGACCTGACTGTTCCATTTGCTTAGCTGACATCATTAGGTTTAATCTCCTCAGACCCTGTCTTTTCCTGCCTTCCAACCCAACCAGGTTTTGGTCTTGCCTTCCCAGAGGCCATCATTCTCTTCTTTATCCTTCCAAACCTTACTGTCTTCACCAAATTGAGTACAAATTTTGTCCTGCCACCACCTATTCAGCTGGGAGGTGCCACAGAATTCACATGGACATCTCCTTGGCCTGGGTGTCTGTTAGGCCTTTTAAGCCTTACCTCCTCAGGAGCAATCCTAATTTTATTGTTCTCTAGGATCTCCCAATGGTCACAGGGAGGAAAGTGGTGGCAGCATATCCCAGCTGTCTTCAACTATTGTCTGAGGATGAGGGGGCTCAGTCACCTTCTGGAAGGCCACTTTGCCTCAGTGTTTATGAGGAGGGTGTCAGTGACTCAGACAACTGCCTGTTTCTTGTCTAAATGTGGCAACCCACCAGAACTGCTGGTTAACATGACTTGAGAGACTGTGATCTTTAAAACGTCAAAGCTGTCTCCCACCAAGAGTAGGTAAGAAAACAGTACAACAGGCACCTCCTGTTACAATAGGTGCCAGTGGGCGGCACCAAATGCTTCTCAACAGGTATGAAAACTGGAGTAGGCAGATGTGATCACGTAACACTCATCTAAACTTAACAGAGTGGTGGTAAACCCAGAAGGAGGAGGCTTAATATCCTTCCCATACAGTTTGCTTGAACTTTGACAGTCTTGCTATACATGCATAGGTCCAAAAGTTTTCTAAGATGCATTTTGTCTCCACACAAGCTCCCCACAGCAGCAAACTCTGAAATCTCCCATGTCCTGTGAATAAATGTTCCCTTTGGCTGGTTTTGAATTTGTCGTCTTTTAAATTAATTGCATGCCCTTTCATTCTTCCTGTGCCAGACAGAAGAAAAGATCCCCTTATATTTTCTCTTAGACCTTTCAAGAAGTCACCTTTTCTCTTATTTTTAAAACAGTGGTGCAGCATTTTCCAAGTCACTGTTTCTATCTACCCTGCTGCATTTGGCTAAAGAAGCCTCTGAGAAGTTAACCCTGCACTTCAAGTGTATAGAAACCCTTCGGCTGACCCTTAGTGAGTTCTGGGCACTCTTACTTGCCTGGGCTGGTTGGAAAACGTCAGATTGATGAGGTGGAATATTTGGCTTTATACAGCTACTGGATCCTGGTGAGGATTAGGAAAAGGCACTCTAACGGTGATGAGCCATTCTGAACTTTAGGAGTCCATGACGCTGGCTGTGCCTGAATGGCAGGTAAGCTCGGTCACATAGCTAAAGTGGTTTTGAACACCTATAGGCCTCTTGACTCAGCAAGGGTTAGTATTTGTGCTATTTTGAACCCAGTCCTCTGTGATACTCTATCATCAGACTGCCAGCCAGTAGCTCAAGACTTGGCTTTTAAGGCAGTCTTCTATAAAGGCTTTCTACTGAAGGAGACAATACAGCTTCCCCCGCAGTTTAAGAGAGTTTAATGCACAGATGTGTCAGTAGTTGTGTGTGTGGTCACACATACAAAGGCTCTGTAACCTGCTATGCTTATTATTTAGAAGAAGCCCAACTGTATGTGAAAAGCTGATGCTAGTGAGTGGTTTCACAGATAAATTTTTCAGGCCAGGAATGTTTTGAGGACATTCAGCATAGAGCAAAAGGTCCTGTTGATGTCATACCATGTAATTGGTGAGGTCATGTGTATATAAAAGTCATGAGAACAGGAAAGACTGGTAGGCCCACCACTCATGCCCCTTACATTTTCTTGCATACATTTTCCAACTGTTTGTTTCCAAATGTTTGCCTATTTGCTCTTTTGCTTCTCTGGAATTAGGGTCTAATTAAAAAGGCACCAGCCTCCAAGATTAAATTTCAAGTTCTTATTTCATATGCTCACTTTTGGCAGTGAGAAAAGAACACAGAAAACTAACAAGAAGGCACATAAGGTATTTTTGCTCCACACAAAACATTGATCTACAACCGGATGGAAAGAAGGGCTGCATCTCTCCATCCCCATGGGTCCTAGCATTTCCAGGATTGCAACCAGTGGGAGAGGAGTTGGAGTTGGAGGGATCCACACAATCTCCTTCCTGATCCCAAGGGTAAAAAGTGAAAAAGAAAGTGGAGCAGTGCTAGGCAGAGGCTTTCTTTACATGGCTGCCTGTGCTCAAGGCAAAGCATACCTGCTCCACCCCAGAGGATGGCTGTGTCAGCTGCCATCTCCTCGCGTCTGTGGCACGTGTCTGCACTGTGTAGTGCCCTCTGCACTATGTAGTATGGCACCACTCGTGCTGTGGCCTGTTCCACAGCTGGAAGCTTGCTAGCTCCTGAGTCTGAATTAATGAACTGTTGTGAAAGGCAGCAGTGAGCTCATGCCCCGCGTTGTTCAGGTTAGTGTAGATATGCCACAAAGAACCCCTTCCCATTAGGCTTCTCTTTGTAGAGCAGCATGGAAATTTGATGCATGTACCTTTTCTTTAGTTTCTGGCCACAATTCTTTGTGGTCAATCTGGAGAGAGTTTTACATCCAAAGAAGGGCTTTTGTGCTGAGAGCCTGTCTATCTTGTTCAATTGTATTAGTTGATCTAATGAAAGATATTATTTCTCCTGGCAAACCTTTCCTCACTGTCATTAAAATACGTGTTTGTTTGCATATGGAATGTTGAGGTTGTATTGGACATTTTTCTGGGGAAGGAGAAAACAGGGCTTTTAACAAATGATGGTAGCTTTTGGAGAAGTTCTGATCATTCATGAAATGCACAAGTTTGTTCTCCTTTTCAAAGAACTCATTGTAGTCACATAGATCACCGTGAAATCAAAGCAAGTTTACTGCAGAACTCATCTCTTGCACAGAGAAATAAACTGGGGGTCTTATTGTTTTCTTTATTATGAGGTGTCTGAAGAAGAAACGTAAGAGGAAAGGTGGGGATTTAGGAAGACACACTGTAGATGAACTCAGAGTTCCAGCCTTTATCCACAGAGTATCCTTTGCTAAAGCAGACTGGAAGTGTTTATCGGAATTCTCTGTGAGTAGATAATGAGCCAAAATTTTGGAATACAAAATCATCTGTGAGGGTCTGATGTGAAGGTAGAAGTGGAATAAAACCAACAAAATCTTTCCAGTGTTTCAAAAGAGAGACATGGAAAGAAAGTTCTCTCCAGAAGACTCCCAAAGCAGAGTAGCGTAAGAGCAATGAAAATTGGCCTTTCCTGTGCAGCTGTATGAAGAGACTGTTCTTGCCTGTGGAGTGCACACTCAGTGCGAGGATCTCAAGGTGCTTTAGAGAATTAAACCCCAATGGATCGAGGCTCAACACAAGCCAGAAAGACCCAAATGTATATCCTCATTTTGTAAATGATGAATGAGTCACAGAGAGGACAAGTGTTTCACGTCTTGCTTTAAGTTTGGAAATGCAGTTCTGTACGTACTCAAACTGGAGGTTGTACGTTGCTTATGCCCTTGAAATAACCTTCTTCATCTGCACCTGGAAGTTGTTCTCCATCCACAAAACCCAGTGGGGATATTTAAAGCCAATTCACAGGTGTCTGAAATTTTACATACAGAGGTGTGAGACTATTTAAAACATATGTGCAGGTGTTTACACTGCAAAGTGCAGGAGCAAGTCTGTGCACATCCAATTTAGGTTTCGTGCTGAAAAACGGGGCTACCTTAAAGGAAGTCCAGGAACAGGTGGCAAGGTTGGCATGTTCCCAACTATATCAGAAAGGAGATAAGCCATGCCATAAAGAGCTCATTTTTATACTATATAAAGTAAATGCTGGTTGCTTGTTTGATGTTTTGGGTTTGGACTCTTCATTAGGGACTGTAATGATAGGACAAGGGGTAAAGGGTTAAAACTTAAACAGAGGAAGTTTAGATTGGATATAAGGAGGAAGTTCTTTACTGTAAGGTTGGTGCGGCACGGGAATGGGCTGCCCAGGGAAGTTGTGACTGCTCCATCCCTGGCGCTGTTCAGGGCCAGGTTGGACAGAGCCTTGGGTGACATGGTTTAGTGTGAGGTGTCTGTGCCCATGGCAGTGGGGTTGGAACTAGATGATCTTAAGGTGCTTTCCAACCCTAACTATTCTATGATTCTGTGTCATTGTTTCATTAGTGTATATGCTGGCTTTGCATGTGTGGTTTGTTTTCAACTGGACTCATATGTGCAAGGTCACTGCTCTATGTTTCTTGTGTGTAGCAGACAGTTGGTCGCTTTGTGGCCTGACTTGTGAGTACAAGACTTTGGCCAGAGTGAAGGCATTTTTGACGTAGAGCATTCCTGTCTGAAAACTTTTCAGGCTTTAAGATTTGCATTTCAGATTAAAGAGTTTCACATTGATAGAGAGGTTTTGCTGTTTGTTTCCAGAAGGCAGAACACTTTGACTGTGTAACACTTTTCTCTTGTCAAAATCTTTGTGTGTGGTACCTGGCACAAACAGGCTACACATTTACAGGGGTGTATATGTGTGCGGGTCCGTATCTGTGACACCAAGAGCTCAGCTTCTGGGCTTAGAGCATTTGGGTCAAGTGGCTTGTGGGCTGGTGACAGCCTTGGTAGCAAGAGAAGAAAAGAATATAGGCTATGCAACGCATTTTCTGCTAGAATCTACTTCATAGTTACAGCAGCTGAGTGACTGTGTGGTGGCTCTACAGCAGTCATACACCTCACTTACATGATGCTTAAAAATGGTGGGCTGGTGCTTACTTTATTTTCCTCAAAATAAATGGCATAAAAATCAAACTCCCAAGCCTGTTTTAAAAATGAGTAAATATGAATTTATTTGGGTTTTGTTTGTTTGTTTCTTTACTTTCTAGCTTCTTACCTTGTTGCTTCTGAATTTTGCACTCTATGTGAGACATATTTTCAAGTTTTTAAAACAATGAAAATTTAGATTCTCACACAGCGTCTTGACTCAATGAAGTAAAATTCCAAGGAAAACATTTAAACATCTGTTATTGCAGAAGTTGTGGTGTGGAAGTATAGTTGAATGTGTGTGGGAAGCAAAAAGGGGTTCATAGGGCTTGTGGAAATCATTTTGTGCATCACAAAGTTCAAAATAAAGAAATTAAGATTGGCAATTTTAGCATCCATACTGCTTCTATGATACAGAAGTATTTTAAGATGACCTTTATCATGCATGTAAAGAACTAAATAAAAATGTTTATTTCTGAAAGTGCATGTTGGGACCAACTGTAAGCAGAAAGCATACACATAATATTCATAAGGAAGAACCTACTTTAGTGACAAATAATAATTTAATGATTCTTATTTTTGCACTAAAAGAAAACCCTACCTGTCCCTGAACTGCAGGTGAATCTATACAGGAGTATGCCAGCTCCTGAGTAGCAAATTCTTGCATTAAGGGCAGGAAGCTGTGAAGGAGGTACCAAGATTAAATAATTTGCTATTTGTCCGCTCATTTCCCATTTTGATTTTGCTGCAAGGCCGGGTGGAGTTAGTAAGCTTTGAAGTGTAAACCAGCAATGAGGAATCTTCAATGCCCCGTTGCGGTCAAGACAGAGGAACCACAAACCATGGACACAATGCCAGAGCCCTCAGAGAAATATCTTGCCCTTCTCAGCAAGAAGGTACAAACCATCATGAACTGAAAAGCAGCCAAACATTTTGCAGTGCCTTGTTTCTCCTCAGATTCTCCTCTTCATTTACTGGGCAAGCCCTATCCTATTTAGTTGCCAAAATCCCACATTATCACAGCCTGAAGCTGTAGGTCTGCAATGGATCCTGGGAAACTGTTTTCAGCAAATCTTAATTCCAAAGCTGACCACATCTTGGACAAGACGGAGCATCGCCTGGCTAACAGATGTAATACATGAATGTTGGCTGTGGTTTTGGTACAATCATGTAATATCTTACATGTTCCTGTTTTCTATTTCACAGAGTGTCTGCGAAACTGGAATATTTTCTATGAAAGGTTTTCTATGTTACTATGTTTCTTTTTTTTTTCTCTGAAAAATGTTTAAATCAATTTGAGTGTTCATAGCAGTTAGTACGTCTGCCTATAAGCAGCAATGTAGATGAGAATTTCTAAGTCTTGTTCCTAATTTTCTAAGTTTTGTGTCTAACTGGGATTTTTATTCTACATGTAAATCAGCTAACACAGTATTTTACTTACATAGCCGAACTTAATTAAAGATATTTGGTCTTTGTGTACATGCAAATGTAGTAAATGTACTAAAATGTGTTTTAGCAAGTCTGTACCAACCTATATATACAGATAAAAAATGGAGTTCCTTCCATTTCTGATCCCTCTATTTATTTGACTCAGTATTATTTAATAAAAAAGCATTATTTAATAAAAGCATTATTTAATAAAAATGATGTTTTGATAAAGCATTTTCACAGATGCTTAACTTTAAACTCTAGGACCTGGTCACTGAAATGAAGTTGTAGCTTAATATATTTCACTAAATTGGTCAGTGAAGGAGAGTTGAATAGGCCCAACTCAGTCCTATAATTTTTTGTTATTCAGAGGTGAGGGCAGGGGTCATGACCAAAGAGAAGCAGTGTAAGTCTGCATTTATATAAAAAAAACCTCCAGACCTAAACTATGGGAAATCGTGTGTGAAATGTGTCAATATCTAATAGATAGACTTGTTTATACAGGGCATAACTTTGATATTAAGTGTGTGAGAGCCTGATTCTATTCATGCAACCAAGCTAAAAGGAACAGTACTCATTGCAGCATATAATCTATTTTAAGTAAAGTCAGGATGTTAAATGTTCAAAAATCCCCTGCCTCATAGCCTATTAAAGAGCTCCTTGTGTTTTCTGAACATGATGTCTTGAAATAAAACAAAAGCATGTTTTTTAGGGCATTACTGGAGTTATACAGGTACCTGTAGAAGCATTCCTTTGAGAAGCTAAATAGGCCAGAGAAAATCTGGTTTGCCTGAAAATCACATTGGCACTCCTTCTTTTTGTGTGGGATAAGCTATGCTTCCGGCAGGGTCCCACAAAAAAGTCTTGGTGAAGTTTGAGTTAGGAGAAATCAGCAAAAGTACTGTGATTAACTTGCTGGTAAGTAAGAGTTCCTGTAAAGCAATACTAGAGAAGATAATTACCTATCTTGTAAAATTTTTACTATTTTCATTCAAAGCATTCTGGTCCCAATTCTGGTATGACAGACATTGGTATATCAGTTTGTTAGTGTTAATCTCTTGGCTTCAGATGTTGATTGAAATGAAGGCTGCCTAAATCTTGAAGAATTCCTTTGGTTGCAATTTTTCTCCTCTTTATTTGCACAGGTTTATATATAACAATCTGAAATGCTTGCTTAAAAATGCAGAAAATGGAGAATTAGAAACATAGACAAACACAGAGAAGTAAAATGGAAAAAGCAGGGAAAAACTATATATGAGAAAGGAGTAAAAAGTAAAGTAATTGTGGTGCATAAAACAAAAATAAAAAGATCAGAATGAACCAGAGTAGATGGAAAAGAGAATTAGTCTAGATGGATGGCAGGAAGCCTGAGGGAGGCCTAGAGAAAGAAAACTACAAGAAAAGGATATCAGAAAAAAAAGGAGGGGCTGAAAGAGGAGAAATATAGGGCTAGACAAGATGAAATCCATGAAAACACCAAAAAGAAGGTTTTGGCTTTGTAGGTTGTTGTAGGGTTTTTTTTGTTTGTTTGGTTGGTTGGTTTTGGGGTTTTTTTTAGCTTTATTTAACAGGGACATAAGGTTTGTTTTTAAACATTTGTTATTCTCTGTTCGAACACCTGAGTCTGACTCCTGGCAAAAAGGTTTCCATATACTCGTGAAACTAAATTTTGTTTTCAATACCTTGACTTGATTGGGTAGGAAAAGAATTGCTAATCATTGTAATTGTGATTCATGAAAATATGGTCTGCAGAGAAATGGGTGGTGAACTGGTACTAGTTTCATTAAAAAAAGTGGTTTGTAATTAAATGGCATGCATGCACACACACATACAGATACAATTTTTCCTCAGGCAGCAAGAATATACTGCCTAAGTGGTGCGTAACATTTTAAATTGATTTAACCAGCTTTAATAAAGTATTGGCAACTGCTTTTGTTACAAATAAATATTTAAAGATCAATTTTCATATACAATCAAAGCTTAGGAACAAGTAATTTCAATATGTCTCTTTCATTTCTCTGTCTCTCTTTCCCCCCCTCTTGCCCTTCCATCAGTGGTTAGCTATTGAAGATAAAATGGATGCAATCATTATTATAATATATCCCTCTGCATGATCATTCTAAATGGGCCTAATCCTCTGCTTTTCTTATTGCATTTGAATACTATGGGAATGGAAGACATGACACAAAGGATTATTACTACTGGGTATGAAAAAGGAAGACCAGAGTGAAAGTTACTCTTTCCACGGAAATGCTTGATAAACATTAAAGTTTCACACAGGCTGATAGGTAAAAAAGCTTCTTTAGCACAATATTTTCCATTGCAATTTTACTGCAAACATAAGTTAATTAAAACACACACACAAAATAGCTTACTTTTGAGTTCTAACCATGAGACAAGACCATCCTGTATGCATATAAACTGTAAGAAATAATTTATAGGACAAATTCCCCATAAGACCATTCAGGGAAGAAAAAAAAAAAATAAAAGAAAAGAAAGAAAGAAAGAGAAAAAAAGACCTGGCTCTTGACACTAAAGGCTTAACATCAAATGCGGCCAGAAATCCATTTTCACAGTTTTATTGCCCATTCTGGACGCTTCATTTCAAAGGGAAAGAATTTGAATTCAGACACATAAAATTCCCTTTGTTCTCTTGCCCTCCAGCCTTTGGTGCCAGTGTGGACGGTCCTATAGGGAGAGGTTGAGATCAAAAAAATTTGCGGCTTAGATACCTGGCCCCAGATGATGCCCCTTGGCATTCTTAATTAAATCAGCTTTGCAATAGATTGACAATGCATTGTCAATTATAATCATTTATATTAGCAAACGAGGTATTTTTAACACTTTGGAAATAACAGAAGTTCAGTAGACCTGGGGAAAAAAAAATAAAAGCTATAGAATTATACTGCATGATGATCACATTTAATAGGGTGAATCGGATTGTAACATCACATCTTAGCTCTGAGTAAAGCTGATGGGATTTTGCATATCTTCTCCCATCTGAAAGGACATTTCCAGTTAGATTCATCTGGGTTGTTTGTTGCTTTCCTGTCAGCTTCAAAACAGAAGTTGAGTGTACTGTAAGGGGGTAAGAAGGAGGGGACATTTCAACTCTGTGATGGAAGGAACCTTTGTTACAGAGAAAGGGCCTTATCCAGAGTCTACTGCACTGGAGGGAGATATTCCTATTGATCTCAGTAGGCTTTGGACCAGTACCTGCAGAGATTATTTTCACTGAGAGTTCTGAGGTACTTTTGATATTAAAATCTGCAGAGGCATATTTATGAAAGGAACATATCTCTTTTGCTAGCAAATGACATCTCATCTTGTACTGATGAATAAGGTACTTTCTGCTTACTGCAGTGTTATTTCTTTATGTTTTAGCCTTGTGCCTCTTTCTATTCCAGTTAATTTGGAATAGATACAGATCAGCTCTCAGGCTTCAGAGTGTAAATTGATCACCTGGAGAGGTCAAGAAAGGCATTTTTTACTCTTCAAATATAACACTGCACTAGAGATTAGAGGTCTGTATAACAATGTCTATATTTCCACTTTCTATGGAGTTTGTAGCTACTTTTTTCTTTCTTCTTTTTGGGAACCAGTGACTCTGGTATTCTTTTTGCTTTAGTAGGTTATGCATGACTTTTTCTTCAAATATTCATGTAAATATTCATATTTTTATTCAAATATTCATATTTTTATTTTCCTGTATGAAATATAGAGAGCAGATGAGTTGCATGTTGGCAGACTATGTTCTTGTTTGGTGACAAACTATCATAGACTAGCCATAGAGCAGGCAACTTTACTCTAAATTTTTATGAGATTTTAAAAAGTTGTTGTAACTGGGAAATATTGATCAAGTTGCAGATTTCATCATAATTAGAAGACTTTCCTAAGTCTTACATCTTTGAATTGCAAACCCAGTCAGGAGATTTTGACATTTCTCTCAAAGGTATATTCCTAAGTTCCTGAACATTAAGGACGTCACAGACATCCCAGAAATTCATTTGTCCAGAAACAAGAAGTAAGCTTAAAAAATAAAAAATAAGCTAAAAAAATATTGTGATCTGTCCTGAATTGTGAAAGAATCAATACCTGAAATTTGAGAACTGGTTTTCAGAATGACCTGCCATAGGTCCCTCAGAAATTATTCTTGTGAACTGAGGTCAAGAGTTTCCATATATATCCAAGTCAGGATACATCCACCAACTGTTATACAAAAAAGAAAGTGGCATCTCCTTTGGTGAAGCATGTCTTAAAGATATCTTCAATTGCAGCAGATTGAATTTCAGCTAGAAGTAGATGAGGGGGATATTTTAAACCCAGGTGTTTAAAATATCACCATTAAAATGTCACCATGATGTGAAGTAGCTGGAATGTGCATTTGCTAAAGCTTTTTAATAAATGCAAAATTGACCTCATTACAGTAGTTATCGTTAGTAGAGATCTCCTTACTAGCTTTTGACATTAGTCTAAGATCACATACACAGCCATGCTGTGGCCAGAGAAACATTCTGAAATTCTTTCCCTTCATCTTTTTCACTTCCATTTTTCTCTTAAACTGTTCTTAGCTTTCACTCCTCTTTCTTTATACTACACTTTTTCTTCTTGCTATGAATATATATCCGAAGAAGGATATATTACATCTTGCCTGCCGAGCCAGCTGTTTCCTCTAAACATACCTTGTGAGGGCAGTCACTGAACTTTGCAGAGTATTTCTCTTCTGTTCTTTCACCAACCTCAAATCCTTTAGAAATAGTAAGCGTGTATGTCAGGCTGTCCACTCTTTTTAATGTCACTGGACGCAATCAGTGTCCTTTCTGTTTCGAAAAATCCTTTCTGGTTCTTAGATAGTCCTTATTAACCTATTCTAGAATTTCTTCAACAAGTTTATATTCTTCTTCCACATCAGCAGTGTCTGTCAATAAGGAACATCTGATTAGCTTTGGGAGCTCACTGAAATGAGGACTAGTCTCCATTTATATTTAAAGAATAACTCTCTGGATACAAGAAAACTGAGGAGCATAGTAAGTGCCTGACAATTCAAGCAACTATTAACTGTGTGGCACATGCAAAAGAAGAGGAGATGGTAACTCCCCAGTGTTGTCTACTTTGATGTAGTCTATTTCCCCAGATCTCTAGATCAAACAAAGCAGAAATCAAGCAGATTTTCAGATAGATTCTTGGTACATTTTGAAATATACTTAATCTGAATGACAATTAAAACTATTAATAAATATATAATTAATTCTTTGTAAGTAATTTTAATGCTTATTTGTATGCACTCTGTGATGGATTAGTGAAGTCCAATGCTTACTCAGTTCCTGTAACTTTTAAATGTCAAGAAACCTGATGCTTCAATAAAATCAAGACTATCATACTCTGGAATCATGATAAATTCACTTAATTTGAGTAAATGTTTGCAACTGAGAAGATTAGATTCTTTTATAAATCCATTTAAAGAGGGTCATCTTTTTGCGGATAATTTCAGTGTAGGATGAGAAACCTAGCACCTGAAAACTGAATATATTTTGACTCAAAATATGGATGTAGTACCTCATGGGAATTGTATTTCAGGAATTGGCTGTTTCCATTTTCTTTTTCTGGGACAAGTTCCTTCAGTGGAGTACCTCTTTAATGATGCCCTGTAACTGTACAATTCTTATGGTGCATGCAGATAAGATAAGAAGAAAGGAGATGCTCCAGGAATTGTAGTCCTGCTAGGAAGTATAATATTAAGAAAAATAAATGGGGGAGAAAGGATAGATGAGTTACAGTTCTTGTAGAGCCTCAGAGTGTCATTTATGGTTCAATATTTGTAAATCCTTGAATTTCTGGAAAGAATATTGAGTTTTTGACTTTTTTTGTCTTTTCCCCTGCCCCCACTTAAAATCCAAACCAAAACAAAGCCTAAACATATCTTCTATCTTCAGCAGCCAACTACAAGCAATACCTTTACTGAGGCCTGTAAAAAAGAAATATGTTAAAATAAAACCTGGAACAGGAAAGCTAACCTTCTTTTATTTTACTTCTTTTTTCTTCTTCCTGTTCCAAGTGGATACCTGTCAAGATTTATTTCCTATGTAGATCCAATGGTAATTTAGGATGATAAATCTCTCAGAGACATCTCTCTGCAGACTTAGTGAAAATGTACGCCTGAAGCTAATTTTCTCCAACAGTCTGCCTTCTCCTTTTCCAGTTATATATATGGACTGAATAGTCCAGTCCTTTGTTTTCTAGTGAACCCAATGGGGAATTTTCTGTTCAGAAATGACACAGGCTCTTATTTGTCAGGGGTATCCATGAAAATAGTCCTGTCAAGGGATTCCTGTGGGTACCCATGCAGATGAGAGAATGTTCCCATTTAATATCTTCTTTCCATCATAACTGTAATAGAATTTTAACATACAGTTATGTGAAATAAATTTGAAAGAGGACAAACAAACCCAGATCTATCCTTGTCTCCCAGGGCAGAATGAACTGTACCTAAATCAGTCTTGTCATTCTTATTTAACCTGCTCTTAAGAATTTCCTACAACCTAGATTCCATCATATCTTTAGATAACGCAATCCAAAACTTACAGTTACTATCTTCTTTTTTTTTTTTTCTTGCTCATTATTTCTTGCCTTATAGTGTGAAGAGCAGATGATTCCATTTTGTTTTCTAATGTCTTTTTCTGGATCTGCACTGGTTTTTGCTGCCATCTCCCACAGTCTCTTCAATAAGTTTACATCTTTCTTGAAGTATAAGGTGCAGCTGGACACAATTTTCCATTTGTGGTTGTGTCGGCTCAGAGGAGAGGACAGGTTACCCAGGTGCCTTTTCAATGACAATTTTTATACACGTTTGCTTTTTTCCTACAACATGACATACTCATTCATGGTGAGTATTTCTGAGTATAGAAATTTACCTTTACCCTTAAGAAGTTGTAATCTACTTTTTAAGGCCATTATTTCTTCCAATTAATTTTGAAGTCTAATCCAAAGTGCTTGAAGTGTGGTTTAGCTGCATATCATCTGTATGTTTACTGCAAGTACACTTTATTCCATCTTCAGTTAATGGACAAACTAATGAAGTACAGATTAGTGCCAAACATAAGACAGACCCCCATTGAACACTCAGTGCATCTGTCTAGGATAAGAAGAAATCACTAAATATACATACGTTATTTAAATTTCACTAATATCTTATTTGTCTGCTTTCAATCATATCCTCTAAGTACTTGTAAAATCTTAGTTTTTTTGAGTTATGAAATTAAAAACTCAGATCCAGAAAAATGGAGATGTGTCAATTCATATCAACAAAGATCAGTTTCTTCTAAACATAATTTTATTCCACCTTAAGCAGAGGACAAAAATGATACCAATTGCACTTAAATGAAACTTGGACCTCATTGTAACAGATGACCTCATCTACATTTAATTAATTACTGGTTGTAACTTAGAAGCATATTCAGCTTGTTTATTCATTTACAAGTACTAATTTTCTCCTGCCCTTTCCCTCTACCCTCTTGTTTCTTCCTAGTAGCCTACAGTGGAAAAAGTGAATGTCTTAGCAAAATAACAGAACAAGGGAAAAGCAAGTTGTATAAATAAGAGCACATCTTACATGACTTCATCTGTATTTGTTTTGGAAGGTAAGCAAGGTCTGATTTGGGTGTTTGTTTCTGATCCAGGCCAATATAATAAAAATCTAAACTCTACCTATCAATATAGTGATCGATTTAATATCATTAGCATCTAAACTACTTAATGAGGGTTCACTTTTTAGTATTTTTAGTATCTGCCTTTTATCTGTTTCAGCTTTATTTTCCATTTAGCTGTTCCTACTTATTTTTTTAAACAGGACATCAGACAGCCCAGCTGAGTAACTCAGCATTGCAAGAATACTCTACATTGTTCACATAGTTCCTCAAACAAGACTGCAGTGAAAGCTGTTAAAAACAACATTTACCATGGCATGGTGCAAATATCTCATAGTGGAAAACACTCTAAGCAAGGAAATACTGTGGTAAAATCAATAGCCCGGAACACTATTATGCTTTCTAATGGTATCCACAGTTTGAGCAGGGAACATGTACAGGTATTTCCACATTCTTATGCCCTATTCATGGCTATTGGAATCAAATTACGTTTAGGTCTGCAACAAAGACATAGATTTATATCCTAGACTCCAAGCTCCTCTGAAGCAAACCTTGTCTGCGATCTGGGATCTGACCCCAAACCTGCTGAATACGGAGGACATTTTCCCTTCAACCATCTTTCAGACAAATCTGAAAGGGACAGCATCCAGCACAAGGAAAGTAGGCAACATGGTTCATTCAGACATGGCTGGCTTTGGGTACTGCATGCTGCTCCTCCTCAGGATGCAGCAGGGAAGAGAGTGGGATGTCCTGGCTGTGGGCAGGCATGTGGAATAGAGGAGAACAGAGCATCGAAGATGACCAGTGGAGGTCTGGAACCACAGTGCCTGGAGGATGTGTCTCATACTTGTCAAAGCACAAGTGTTTTAGCCCTGGAGGAGCAACACGCTGAACCCATTAAGTATCTTCCTGAGTTACAGTCCATCTGGACATGCAGAACTGGCACATACCACCTTTGGTGACTCATGGCAAACCACTGCATCTTCCTGCTGGTGGGTATCAGAAGGGTCCCTGTCCCAGCACTCTGGGCTGTGCCAATCAGAAGGGCAATACAATCACAGCTTGGATGGCAGCTACTTAGACCTTCAAAGCCATTCTCTTTGGGCTGCATAGAGGCAGATGCTAATAATGCTGAGGTTAAACTACAAAGTCATTACTTTTTTAGATTTTGCAAAAGAAAACTAGTGTATGTATATGACAATATATATATGTTTTGAAAAAGAAGTTAGCTCCTGGTTTCAATATATCACATTTTTTGAACACCAAATTGGATGTATTTCTGTAAACATTATGTTTTGGGGGATTTTTCTAGAAACACATAAAGGAAGAATTCTGATATTTCTTACTCCCTAAGAATTGTAAAATTGTCCCATATGATTAGAACAGGTCTCATTGTACAAGGCAAACTAAATTTTTGTCTATTAGAATGGGAAGTGATTGAAATCATCCTTTATGTATTTTACCATTTCCTTGGCACTGTGATCTCTAGGAACTGAGGGCAGCATATGGCACATGAAAAAAAAAACTTTGTTAGCAACATTTATATATATAATACGTGTATGTGTATATTGAATATCTCTATATATGTATTTTTCTGATTCTGTTGATAGAATTTCATAAGTACCATGTATATTTATAAATATTCCATTTTTATGTGCATGAGAAACTAAACATATTGTAATTGGATAACAATAATGAACCTTTGCATAGTTCAAATATATAGCATGTGGTCAAATAGTTTAGCATGTGGGCAGATAATGACCCCAATTACAAATAAACCTGCCCTTGACTTTAAGAAGATTACAGAAGCATTATTGTGGAGACAGTTTGGATCTATATGTTTATTGTATGCTTAAATGCATTTTGGAAACAGTATTTTGAACAGCTGGTCAAGGGTGAGAAAAGGTGAAAACTAATAGCTAAAAAGGATTTTGTTGATTAAAATTTCTTCCCACTTGGATTTTTGTCCTTTTCATATTATATTATTTGTGAGCTTGCCTGAAATACTTTGTGCAAGATTTGGGGAAGCCCCTCCCCCCTCCACTGTATAGTATTTAAATAATTGAATGCTGGCAGAAAGGTGAGGTTTTGATGAGTCTGCAGTTTTGTATTGAAATCAAATATATTGTAAGCACAGGAAAACACAACTCAGTGCCCTAAGAAGGTCTGGTGTCATGGTCAACATCTGAGATTTGCATGAGAGGTCATTCAAAAGAGAGACAGGAAACTTCCCTATTGTATTAGCATGGTAATACAATTCTTTGTGCTTATTATCCTGACCCACACAAGCTCTGGTATGCACAGTGTCTGGGATTTTATGAGCAATAGGCTTTTATGCAGAGATATTTTATTAACCTAATTAAAAGTTTTATAAAAGTGAATGGTATTTATATTTGTGTCTCCTATTTGCAATCATTAGGGAACCCAGACCACCTCCGGTGACTTCAGAGAGGGCTGCTCAGGTCCCATCTGTGTAAATCTTGTGAGTTGTCATAGACTCATTGCATTTGATTTACATGTGAAACCTGCGGACTGAGCATAAATGCTAACCAGACAGCTGATAAATAACACAATACCAGAGCAACATTTCTGCATTTCTTTAACTCCTTTCTTACAGGGACCTCTGAATGCTTTTCAGGACTTAATGAATTAACCTTCACAGTAAAAAAGTCTTGTTACAAGAATACCCATGACACGAAAATGCTAATGTTTATATACCTTATTATGTTTATCAGTTTTATGACTTGTAGCTTTAATAATGGGGTAAGGCTCATTGCACAAGTTTTCTTAAATACTAAACCAAAACGTCATCCTGTCCCAAACATCTCAGAAAGTAAAGGCTTCGCTAGTAATTTGCATTGATTGACAGAGGGAGTCCTTTAAACTTACCACCCCTCTGTTGAGACATGTCTGTGTAGATCTGATACATGTGGAAACCAAACAAGTTCAAGTTACCCGGAAGTGGCTTTAAATCACTGTGAGTTTGGTTTCAGGCAACCAGTTTTGTTTCTTATTTGCAACAGGCTAGAAGCACATATACATGCAATTATCAACTCTCAGCTGAGGGCTGTACCTCAGCTGCTTCTGATTGGCCTGCTCATACCCTAAATCTTGTACCACTTCAGCTGATGAGACTTAAAATGAGATAGCAATTTCAACTTTACAAACTTATGCAAAGAGGTTGTACAGAGAGCTGACTGAATCAGGTGTCAAATCCAAGAATAAAGGCTCATTTCCCACTGTATGCCTATAAGAGCTAAGAGGCCTGTTGCACAGCCCAAAAGCAATTTTACATAGATATTTGGGAAACAGGTTCCAGGTTATACAGAAATAGGTCAATGTTTGTGTGTAAAACTCACTTGGCTCAGCTACTTCTTGTCTGTGTGAGCCCCTGATCCACTGGCCAGTAATGCCAGGGGGAAGTCTTGCAAGATATGCCTCCAGAAAGACATGGAGCTCAAGTAAGACTTATGTCTGAGAGCAAGGAGGGAATAATGCGCTTAATGGTCTTATAGAGGATAGAAACCACAGAGGTTGTAACAACCTGCTACTTGCTGTGATGAAAATTAGTGACAAACAGGTGCACGGATTTACACAACAGATAGCCATGGTCCTTCTGTCACTGTGCCTCTTCATGCACCTCTGAGAGTCTCTGAACAGACCTGTCAGTATGATCTTTCTGTG
>JANHGB010034981.1:30527-41368 GCA_026283785.1 Coracopsis vasa
ATATCACATATCGACGGTGGTTTTGATAGAAGTTTTGCAAGCCATAGTACATAAAAACATCACCCTAGAATTCAAGGATAAATCCCTTCAATAAGCTAAGTTCACGTAGACAAAGTGAAATCCTATTACTTGCTAAAAAAGAGAAGGGAAGAGAGTACTCAATTCACGTTTAAGTGTTGGTAACTACACTCTAAGAAATTACTTCAGTGGATGCTGGATCAGGCCTTGGATTCTCTATAAAACAGTGTTATGCACCTAGGTTAAGCACCTCCTAAGGGGGAAGAACAGATGCCAGGAGTGTAACAGAAAGGAGCTTTAAAAAAAAAAAGTTGTGAAACAGACCTATTAGCAAGTGGTAGTTACAGGGCTGAAAGGCACCTTGATGATGGGGGGACAAGAACAGGACATCAGGTGACATGAACCATGTGCTGCACTGCTTGTTATTCATGAATGGGCAAGGGAAACACATGCCAATTCATGTCTGTTTTGTAGCATGCAATGTGTATGTTGGTATAGTTGCTGTTGATTATTTGGAAATATTTACCTTACAATGAATACAAACTCTAATGGTTACTCTAGCTATTTTGGGAGCAAGGTTTTGATGGTCACTGCTGCACAAAAGTAGCCTCTAGTGTTCTAAAAAATAAAATTAAGCCAACATGCAACATTATTATAGAGTATTTAATAACTTGAAAATAAAGCAATCAGATTTGGGTAGTGCCAGAATTAAAGTTGACTGTTCAGCTTTTAATCTAACCCACTTAGACATATAGTTTATGTTAATATTAATTATATAATTGCCTTTTAGTTTTCCTGTAAGATCCAGAGTTTATTCTGAACACTGGATGAGTGTTGTTTATGGAATAAGATGCTATTCCATAGTTTGGTTTATTTCCATTATTTGGTCTGTGCAATTTTAATGTAATTTGATCAACAGGATGTATTACAGCTGCATTTACCTTATGAAGACCTGCCAAAATGCTTTTCCATTTTGTTAAAGTGTTTCTTGAATGTTTCTGTAATTAGGATGTGTGCTGAATGTGTAATTCCGCAAACCTCATGGAGGTGCACCATAAACACCGTAATAATTGTCATGCTTCTAATAGCACCCATTAAGGTGCTGTCAACAGCACATTAATCAACTAGGACTGAATTTTGCCAGGTTTTATTTTCATCATTGTTGGGCCAGCTGCAGCCTCGGTCATCAGTAAACAGAACTTTTTAGAGTCTTCTGGTTTCCTTCAGTTCTAATGTGAAGTTATATGGTGCTTTTCAGTCCATGTCCTTGGCTATGCAAGTTTACACCCCAGAGTCCTGTTGCTTTGGCTCTAGAAGTATGCCTACACTGCATGTTTAGTGCAATGCAGAGTTGCAGCATAGTAGCAAAAGAATACTAATTTTATCACAGTCAGGGTTAGGTCTGATCAAATTAAAATGCTGAAGAAAATGAAACGGCAGCTAGTGGAGTTGTGTGCTAACCTGATAACTCCATAACTCTAAGTCACCTCACTGGAGTGTCCTTCCATGACATTGCCTTGTGTAAAAAAATATGTATTGAGTAACAACACAACTAGCAATCTCAGTAGGGAAGGCGGAGCTGAACAGACACTGGCAGTCTTCACACAATGCAACTGAAATCATAGAATCATAGGATCGTAGAATAGTTAGGGTTGGAAAGCACCTTGAGATCATCTAGTTCCAACCCCACTGCCATGGGCAGGGAAAACCTCACACTAAACCATGTCACCCAAGGCTCTGTCCAACCTGGCCTTGAACACTGCCAGGGACGGAGCAGTCACAGCTTCCCTGGGCAACCCATTCCAATGCCTCACCACCCTTACAGTAAAGAACTTCCTCCTTATATCCAGTCTAAACTTCCCCTGTTTAAGTTTTAACCCGCTACCCTTTGTCCTATCACTACAATCCCTAATGAAGAGACCCTCCCCAGCATCCTTATAGGCCCCCTTCAGATACTGGAAGGCAGCTCTAAATCTCTTCTCTGCCCAGCCTGTAGCTGTGCCTGGGATTGCTCCAACCCAGGTGTACGACCTTGCACTTGGCATGGTTAAACTTCATAAGGCTGGCATCTGCCCACCTCACAAGCATGTCAAGCTCCCTCTGGATGGCATTCCTTCCCTCCTGTGTGTCAACCGAACCACACAGCTTTGTGTCATCGGCAAGCTTGCTGAGGGGGCACTCAATCCCACCGTCCATGTCAGTGACAAAGATGTTGAACAAGACCAGCCCCAACACTGATCTCTGAGGGACACCACTCGTTACTGGTCTCCAGCTGGACATTGACCCATTGACCACACCTCTTTGTGTGCGGCCATCCAGCCAGCTCTTTATCCACCAAGTAGTTCATCTGTCAAATCAATGTCTCTCCAATTTAGAGACAACATAAACTTGTATACAGTATGAAATAAAAAAGGGTTGCTATTACCTTTAGAGAACACTACATACTTTGTATTATTTCTTAAAAAGTAACTTTGCCATCCTTCTTGACACAAAGGGAATTTGTTCCAGAACACTATCATAGCTTTACAGTTTCTAAATTAGATGAATGGATATTTTATAGCAAAACATTAAGTTACCGGGCCTTTAGCTCTGTTAACCTTTCTGATAACTGGTTTGGTTTAGTTTAATTCAGAAAAGGCAAATAATTCTCAACTCTTAGCATTATCAATTCTGCCAAGTCAAATAACATGAAAACATGAACAAAATTCCCAACCAATTCATTTTTCTGTTAATGGCATACCAAAATATTCTATACTGGTGGTTACTTTTGTTGGCCTAAACATTTACTACAAGCCTGAATTCTCAAAAACAATGCCTTTGAGCAAAATTCAGGAAAGATGTGTAGTCCGTTCAGGTGGATTTTTGGTCCACGAAATGTATGAAATGTAAAATTGTAAGAGTTTTTTATACCAAATAAATTCTCTAGCTTTGGCATCAAACAAACTCTTTCCCTGAGCATGAGCATGAATAGTCGTTAACACTTCCAGAGGGGGGAAAATCCAAAACAAAGGGCACAATCAACCAATAAACAAAAAGCACAACACAGTGCCATACATATGCATAAGTAATCTTATTTGTGTTATTTATTTGAAGGAACAAAGGGGCTTTTCCAGAAACCATCTGTACATTGTTAAAGAAGAGTGAATTACCTATAGCCTTCAAAGAAAAATTATGCTGTTAAAATAAACTTGGGGGGTGGCAGGAATTGGGTTACTGAACATGGTGCTGTGTTAGAAGACTTAACACTTCTCTGGATTTTGTCTCACTGGTTACACAAAACCCAGGTACACAGGGATGCAGGGTTTCAGCTGATATTGCCACAGCTGTCAGGTCTGGAGTCAGGCTTACTGATACCCAAATTTAGTGGTTTTGCTTTGAAGTTGTCTTCTGAAGCACCATAACAATAACAGGAGGGAGAAAACTTAATGTCCTCTGGCTAGAGTGTAGAAACACAGATGGTAAGTTAGATTTCATGCTCAAAAAATTGTTAGTTAAGAACCTAAAACTGAGTTTAAAATAATAAAGTGCATGCTGGAGTTTCTACAATCACCTTTGGTTTTGAACTGCTGGTGCACTTAGGCACAAGTTCAAGCTTTTCACCATAACCAGAGGGATTGGAAACTTCTGCTCTCTTTTACATGAAAAATGAGATTCTCACATGGTCACTTCATTGAAAGCATGAAAGCTTTAAAGAAAACACCAGTTAGGGTAAGTTTCATGATAAAATGGTAAAATCTGGCAACGCTACAGGTCTTTTCAAAATTCATGAGCCTCAAAAGAAGCTGGGCAAAATCCTCTTGGTTTCAGGTTTCACAGAAGCTTGCAGCTCAGTTTCAGTTTGTCCTAAAGTTCACTAAAGTTCAGCCTTTCAAGTCATTCTGATTCGATTTATGGGGTTTTCCTAAACCATATAAAACTTGAGGTATTACATGGATTTCACATGAGCCAGGTGGAACTCAGCAGTTTCAACAGTGTCTTGATTTGAGATTTTGAGTCTGTTTAAATGCAAAACAGAAAGCAAAATTCCATCTTCCTCCAAAGTCAGAGAAAAGTTTCATATGATGCCCTGTGAGCCAAATTCACTTCCTTCGGAGTTTTTGGGACTCACAGAAGTCCATGTTTGTGTAACTCTGCAGTGAGGCTAGTCTATGGGGTCCTAACACAATGCCTGCAGGGAAAGCCAGGAATCCTGGAAACACTGCAAAGAGAAGGGTGTAAACGTGCATTGCTACAGAGAGAGTATTTACCTCTCCCAGGGATGCAGAGCACCACAGTCAGTCCTCACCACAAGATTTACTAGGGCTTGAGGCTTAGTCTTCTAAAAGGTATGGTAGATTAGTGCACCTTTGTCAGAGTATATTTACAGTGTATGCTGCTTGGTGCTGATAGGGTCTTTCTCTCTTTCCATCATTCCAGCTAATAGAGGCAGAGAAAATGGAGTATAGCTCTCAAATAATTTGCTGGATTTCAAACAATCTTCCATTCCTTATTCAATGAAAATTAAACACCTAAAACTTCCTGAACTTACAATTCCAAAAAAGTTCAGGAATTGAACAAGCCAGCTAAAAACCACCACTCACATAATGTCAATGTAGTCAGTGTACATTTTAACCATTAGCTACAAAACCATTACCTATCTAATTTTAATATTAATAAAAAATCCTATAAAATATTTCTGAAAGTCAAATATTATAAAACTGCGTTTTGTGAAGTGATTCATGAAAATGTTTGCCTACAATAGTCCACTGCAGAGCTACTCATGATACAATTATTGTCATCAGTTCTCTTTTCTAAAGTTTTAATGCCCAGAAGTCATATCTGAAATGAACACCTTTCTCTTTTATTTTACCTCTAATTTTTGTGGTGAAATTCTTACTCTAGATAAGAAGGCATAGCCAATTGTCATCCATTATGACAGAATTTTGAGTAATGAGACAGTTCTGAAGTGAAAATTGCACTATTTTAACACCTTTGTTTCTCCACCATGTAAACTCAATTAATACAAAATGAAGCTCTGAAGGATTTATTAAATTATTACCAATATTTACTGGTTTAACAGGAAAAGAGAAGATATGCATCTCATGTGATTATCTACATCATTCTTATACAGTTATTAAACTTCCCCAAAATATTATTTTAATAATCTTAAAACACAATAAATATCCTGTTAAATTGAACTTTTTAGTTTGGGAGAGTAATTACTCATTTGAGACACTTAATTTGAAGGGTTACCACAGATCCTTATCTCTGTAAGTTAGATCATGTCTTATAAGAAGTTTATTTCAGGGTAAAAATCATGCTTGGGCATTTCAAAGGCACTTAAAGCCCAGACTTAATTCAAGTAATATTAATTCAAGTAATATTAAACCCCTCTGCTACGTATGTAATGGTGCAAACAATTGTCCTTTGCTCCCTTTATACAATTAGTGGAAAGATCTTATTTTCTATGTTGATTATATGGTTAGTTTGTTGTACCAGTGCTTCTAAATTCTGTCCCTGGATATATGCCTTAGGACTGACAAATACAGACATCACATGCCAAGCATACATCTTTCATGAAACCTTAGTTTTCTCTGAAAATTCCAGCCTTCACCCAGATTTCTAGATGGTGTGGAAGCAATAAGAGCATGAATTCATTCATATTTTTCCTTATAAGGAAATATGGAGTCTTTATAATCCACAATTATTCTAAATCATAAATCTGAAGCTTAGGAAGTATCTGTAATCTCTATGGAGTTAGTTGTCAATCTGGCCACTGAAGACTGTGAAGTCCACTTTGGAGCAGTACAGGAGAAACCTTCAAGCTTCTGCTGCTACAAGCTGATAATAGAAAAAGACCTCTTTTTCTTCAATATTTTCTCTACTAAGCTATGTTCTATGGGGTGGTTGTTCAGACACTTCATATTATTCATGTCTTCTTGTGCATGCATACATGCATCCATCATTTCCTTTTAATTTATTTCTACATATTAGTGAAAAAGAGCCGTTTTGAGCTGTCTGTGGAGAACAGTTTGGTTAGCAAATGGGAGCTTACTGCAGGTTAATACCCTGCGAATCAGTTGTTCTGATTACAAGCAAAAACATGTAACAGTGAAATACTGTGGTTGCTTGTAAAGTCATAGTAACCTTACATGCACGAGTCCTGGATTTCTGGCCTCCTCCTGCAGCTTAGCTCTCCCTTGAGCATTTATTCATTTGTTTGACCTTGCCAAAATAATTATTCACCTAAACATAGCCCCCTCATGATGTCAATGGAAGTCTGAGCAACCCATGGCAGAGAGCGTTCAAAGCTTATATTGCTACAAAGCAATGTTGTCTTTTGGTTTGTTTTGTTTTCTTGAATATCCTGTTCCATGAAAAGAGTAATCCTGTAACTAAGACTGACTGGAGACTTTTCACTGTATAACAAAGTATAACAAAAATGCCTCTGTTTCACCTTTTATGATTAAATCACTGCAATGCCCTGAGCCTTGGACATGCAGGCACACAAGTAATTTTATGCACATGAGCAATTCCACTGAACTCCTTGGGTCTACACACATGTAGCACTGCACATATTCCCATCAGCAAGATTAACAACTGGTTTTGGTGAGAACATCCCTGGCAAAGGAATCTTCCTAGAAATAAACATTGTCTACGTTAGCAAACCTCACAGCTTTGCTTTAGCGCTCAATCACCCACAGAAGTCACTTACTGCCTTACATAGCACTTTCTTTGAGCAATATTCCTTAAGTAATTTTCTTTAAATTCTTTAAACACTATGATAACATAGTTTACTGAAGCTTTCAGAAAATTAAAAAAAAAAAAAAGATTATAACCACTTATTGTAGGTAGTTATAAGTCATTGCAAATGGTGTATTTGAAAATCAGAGTTAACAACTTGCCAATTGATATTTCATTCTGCATTGCTTAGTGGTCAGAATAATGGCTTCCTATCTTCATGCAAATTTTTTCACCTGATAATGTTGAATTTTTGAGCAACAGTGTGAGCACAAGAGCAGTTTGTGTAAGTAAATGAACCATGTCAGCAACTGTAATTCAGTCAGCATTGAAAACATGATCAAAATGTATTAAATTATTCGTGATAGTTTCTCTCTGCAAGAAGGCAAATCTATCTGAACAAAAAAAATTTACTAGAATATGAAACTGCAATAATAAAAATGCCAGGTCCTTTTAAATAGTATAAGAGTGTTCAGATATTCTACATCTTAAGTGGTATTTCATTCTAAAGGAACTAAGAAAAGTAATCTGTGGCTAAATGTAGAGTGTTTCAAAAGGATTGCTCTACAGGTAGATTAAACAATGCCCATGCCAGAAAACTCCATCTATTTAACCATTCTCAAATAGGAAATACATTTTATACAACATAAAACATAAGCTGCAGTGTTATACGACAGCTAAAAACTTTTGTATTGATTCCCAAAGATATTGATTTAAATTTATCAAAATGTATTTATTCATCACTGCTGCATCAATGATCTTCTGTATTTTATATGTAAATAATCTATTCTATTCCCTTGATCATGTTAATCTTACTAATGACAAATTACCATTCTCCACATACAGTTCCTAGATATACAAATTATCACTCCTGCTTTCAGGGGATTGAGAATCAGCCACGCTTGCTAATGCCTCCATGGATCGCCTGACACATAGCAGATTTTTATATTCCCTTTTAAAGCATTCAGCTCACAAGAAATAATTTATAAATCTGGCTATCACTTGCACTTATCCTCTTACTGCTTGAGGGGGGAAAAGAACAAGATAAAATTGGGAGGATTATTAATAGTGTAAGAACTTTATTTGCTTCAATTAACTCTTTGCAGGAATACTAAAGACCATTGGTTTTAGGAAAGGAAGGTGAAATATCCTGTCTGAATACCCTGTACAGAACTTGGAAAACAAAAAAGAAAGTACTATCTACAAATACTCTTTTTTTTTTTTTCCTGATTTTAAGAAACTGAAACTTTTTAAATGTTAAATGTACATTTAAGCCTAAGAGCTCCTTTCAGCAAACAAGATATGACTTGTGTTAAGGAATTAAAACTGTGGCAAATCAAGCAAGCCAAAAACAAAGACTTTGGGACAGTACCAAAGTCTTGATCTGCACCTGTACATAGTGGAAACAAAAATGCTACCATACTCTTTGGGACCCATCCTGCCTCCACTTGATATTTCCTCTTTAGTTGTAAAAAAGTTGATGTCACAATGGAGAATGAGATCCTCAAATTTCACCTTTCCTTTACATTCACCTGTCTTGGTGTAACCCCTGACTGAAACCTTCTCCTTCCCATTCAGAGACAAATGCTTGTGATAGCCACAGAGCAGTTTGCTACCTTTTATTGCAGGAAAGTCCTTGGCTCTTTCAGTACAAAAGCATGAACAGGACTAACTGTAATTACTGAGAACTGTTGGAAAGAAAAGGTACTCAGCTGCTCCTTTATTGTAAAAATATTTGGGTAGTCATTTTGAAGATTCCTGCCACTCCCTCAGTGTCATGGACAGCAGTAGGAAGACCAGCAATGTAAGATGGGATTCAATTACCAAAGACTGGTGCCTAGATAGCAGCTAAGATGGGTCAGAGTTTCCCTGATGGTTTCCAGCTGCCACTCCAAAAGGAAAAGGTCCCATGAAGATGTCTTAGATACCCAAGGCATCTGAAATGCTAACAAGTACCTAGATGAAGTGATTAAATATCTCCCACAGAACCTAAGGAGTTCCTACCATAGCCAGTGAAAGTTTCTATTTCAATTATAATACATAACACTAATTGTAATCAATATCAGTAATCAGTGTCTTCTGATAGCATAACATCTCTGTGATAAATCCTTAGAGATAAAAAATAATGTCAAGAAAGCAGAAGGCTCATGACATCTACTACAACCTGATTCAGTGTATACAACTGGTGCCAAAATCTCCATTTGTCTGCTCAGGCCCCAAGAAAGGGCTGGTGTAAATAGGATCCTAATGCCCCTTATCCCCTTGAAATAAAAAGGGAGTGAACTTGAGATCACCGGGAGGCAAAACTCAGGAGCCTTCTGGGGTGACAGTGTCCCTTATTTACACCAGAAATTTTCACATGGTGTATCTGTGTTCCTGATGCCCTCCACTCTCAACATCTTTCCATAGAGGGAACAGAGACATGAAAAAACCCACAGCTGATAAATCCTCATGCTGCAGGGAAGAAATTACTGTGAAGGCTTTCTTTAACTTCACTTTTGCCTGACCATTCCCCATACATAGCCACAGTGCTGACCTTATGCGTGGCAGTATTTTACCCATTAAGAAGGCCTTTCTGCCTACAGAATAAGTAACTTAATGTGAACTATAATTAGCAGAATACAGTATTTTTTAACAGACTCCAAAATCCCATTTCTACTTCATTAAATTGAGGTGCATTTTGACCAGTCTATGTGCCAATAAGTATTTACAATCATCTCAAAGCACAGCTTACAGGCCTGTACAGTACAGCCATTTCCATCTGTCACACTGATACATATTTAGGGACTACCTAAAATACAGACTGGATCTATTACAATAGTTGGTCATGTAAATTCGCCCTAGTTCAATGGTCATTGCCACAATAGCCTTTCAGAAGCATTGCAGTCAATCATGCACCTAACCTACAGAAACCTGTTTCTGATATCCATTCATTATGAGGTTATCAGATGTATTTGGGATGAGCAAAAAGGGTGGAAATGGATGGCATTTAGACTTTCTTTTTCAAGTCAGATGATAGATGCATCTTTATATGCAAACTTCTTCCTTCTCCATGCATCACACAAGATTAAGCACCCTTCTTTCTCTATTGCAAGAGTTAAGATTTTAAAGAGAAGCAAAAGGGTAGCCTTGTTTTTAGAGAATAATATTTTTTTTCCCTCCTGAGTTATTTAAAGACTCCAGGTACCTGTGCAAGGCATCTTATTACAAACACGCACATCTACTTGCATTCTCTTTGGGAATGTCAGGATAGAAAGAGGCCCCACTACCTACTACTTCTTATAGAAAGGTTGAAAATGCTGCATCTTGCCTTGTATGAAGAACTCCCAGCTCTTGCTATTGCTAGTAGCTATTCTAAAAATATAGTTAGCTTCTGGAATTATGAACTCCTAGGCCAAATTTTGGTTACAAACAAGTGTATTAAAAAAGCATGTGCTCCACCCTACGGTACAGTTTGAATTGGTTGGGACTCCACTGTATTTGCGTTATGGTTATTATTTTTCATATAGCTGGAACATTAACTCTGTAGCAGAACCAATTCTTTACATGTCTACCACAAAAAAAAAAAAAAAAAAAAAGAAAAAAAAAAGAAAAAAAATCAAAGTGTAGCTTCAGGGTAATTACAGCAGGTAAATCCAAAGTGGTTAATGCAGTTACCTTCATGCTAATTTTAGCTAGAATCTGAGGGGTTGCTGCCTACAAACACCCATTCATAGCTTTAGTCACGAGTCATTCAGTGACAGCCAATGAAAATATTTGGTGAGTAAACTTCCATATATGTTTATAGGCTCCAGTCCTAACAGGGTACTAATAAGCAATTCAGATATGTAGTTTACTTCCTCATATGCATTAATGTTAATTACAAGTAACCAGAATTATACAGACAATGTAATTACATTCTAATTGTAACATAACCACAGCTACTGTGTTATAAGTGTAACTCTATTTAAAAAAAACTTTTAAGACATGTCATCTTAACACATACTTTTAATGCTAATTTTTTGTAACCTACCTTTCAACAATGCACATCTGAGCACTCAAACAAGCTTTTGACCCAGCTTTCATTGCACAGCAGAACAAGCTAAATATTATCTAATCATATT
>JANHGB010034987.1:0-10397 GCA_026283785.1 Coracopsis vasa
GCTCCAAGCCCCTGTGTCCAACCTGGCCTTGAACACTGCCAGGGATGGGGCAGCCACAGCTTCTCTGGGCAACCTTCGCTAGCGCCTCAGCACCCTCACAGGGAAGAACTTCTTCCTAATGTCTAATCTAAACCTCCCATCTATCAGTTTAAAGCCATTCCCCCTTGCCCTATCTATGCCAGCTGGATACTTGGCTAAAGGTTATTCTTTTTTTTTTTTTTTTACTTTCTACACTTGACAGCTTTGCTGAAGTATTTTTTTATTGAACACTTTTCTATTACTTTAAAAACTGAAACAATCTAGAATAAAAATACCGCTATACACAAAGCATTTCAAACAAGATCATAAATGTCTCTGTAGTTCTGCCAAAAGAGGCACTTCTTATCATGATTTCTAAAACTTCCTGTATCTTCAAAACAGCAGCCTGGCAGCTCTAGATGCAGTGCACTGTCTTCACAAAACTACAGTTTTCTTTCAACACCATGAATCTACTGAAAAGTGCACACATTACCTGACTATCAGATGCTGCAGCTGCCTCAATAAATACCTGCTGCACAAAAGGCATTCTGCACATGTGAAACATCAATGGCCATAAGACATTTCCAAAAAGTACATCGGTTCTTTGCTATTTGAATTTCTACTTTGAACAAAAGATTAAGGACTTCTTACTGAAACAGGCACAGGGTAACAGCTCCTGCATGTTTTTTCTTGGGCAGCATTCTCCCTCTGTATTTCTTGACTCAAATTGTGCTGATCTAAAACTCAAACCAACCCAAACCCACTTGAAATTATTTTAATTTCCCATTTGGGAAAAAACCCAAATCCCCAAAGCACACAATGCAATCACCTCATGTGTTCTGCTCCCCCGGTTCCTGGTTAACCCTTGTCAAAACTTCTGAAAAAGCCAATTTTTCACTTGTAAGAAAGGAAATCTCAGCCTTGCCACAAACCTTGCAAAGAATTCAGAATATTCCTTCTTGAGGGAGATCACAGCTAAACAAAACTGAGTTAACATTATTAAAGGATATCGTTAATGTTAAAATGGATCATCTGCTATGCCTTGGAAAGGACAGTTAAAGACAAGACTGGCAGCGCACATATGCCTTGCCTTTTCTTAAACACCTCTGGTTCTGTGAAGATCCTGAACTACTCAGAACAAGCAGGACTGTTCAGGTTATCTAAGCAGATTCCCATTCGTGAAATGGGCCATTTTACAAAGGAGTGTGTTTGGTAGGATGTCCCCTAGTTAACTCCACAAATGAGCTAGCAAGCATCAGCAGAATGCTACTTCCAGAATCCGCCAATGTCACTGTGTGCTGCCCAGAATATTATTTTCTATAAACAATTTGCTAACTTTTGAAGGGTCAAGCGGTCACCACTGACAGAAAGAAAACGCGTTTTCCCTTGGGAGCCAGGTATGCAGCTTTGCAGTGGTTGCCACAGCTCCTACCATTGCCGGCCAACACGTACTGTGCTAGGGAGTAAATTAAGCAAAGATTTAAGTAGCAGCCAGTATCATGCTTCTTGTGTGTATTTAGTAATGATAAACGATTTACAACATTTTTTGTTAAATTCTATTTCCTATTTTTAAATTAACATGTGCAAGCATACAATATACATATGCACACACATATATATGTGCACATATATACATACACATTAAATATGAATGTTCTTAACCAACACTGCAAAATAATCTTTAAAATTATCTTTAAAGTTCAGTTCTTTTTAAGGGAGAAAAGACAGTTTTGCATTCAGCACCACTAGTCCTATAGCAACATTAAAAAATCAAACCACAAACATTTCGAGGTTTGACAGCTAATCTAGAAGTGAGTAACATACTAATTACAGGACTCCTAAATCTGATGCCACGAACATATTTAGGCATGTTAAATATGATGTTTTGTTAGGCAAATGATAATCAGAAAGTCCAACCCAGTTAAAGCTTCTCCATAGCAAAGAGAAGACTCAAACAAACTTTCCAAGCCCTGCTAAGGCACCATGGTTTGTGGAGAGATTTGAATGTAGATCTCACAAGCATAAAGAAACATCCATAAACACCATTCCTTTCTGCAGCATGTTGAGTTTAATAGACAACAAAAAGAGACAGAAATTTGGGCTACTGCATGAGAGTAATGTTAAAGTCTGTGGTTGCAGGAGTTAGTGAACCAGAATGTAAGAGGAGCTGTGCATGAATTGGTGACAATGAATATTCCAGCAAATGACAAAACCCCAAGGCCTAATGGTGTTTAATTGTGCAAGATAAACATATAAAGATCTAAAAAATAAGCAACAGCATCAGTTAAGCTATTATTCGTTATGAGATTACATTTGAATAATAACAGGTATTTTACTAATATTTATGAAGAATAATAGGTATTTCCTGCAGCAAACTGGGTGTCAGAGTCCTAAGTGGACCAGTAGAAGTCCTAGTGAGCCTCCATAAGCCTCATCTGGGGCATTCTGGAGCTCTATTTAAGCTTAGGCCCAGGACTTCAGTCATGGCCTGACCCATAACGCTGTAGGGGTGTTGGTCTTGCTCAGTCACAGCGCTGGCCATAGGGTCCTTTTATCCAAAAGTGAACCCATGGAGAAGCTCTCTGGCTTGACAACCCAGCCTCATCACTATGGACCTGCCCAGTGACTTGATCCTAACTCCTATCCCTGATTGACTTCCTGAGACCTGCCTCCTTCCCAGGAACATGCCTGAGGATCTGGGCTCTTGGTTTAACCTGGCCCCCATTTCTGGGTCTGCCCTGCTGACCTCAGTCGAGTGAGGGGTTCAACCTCACTGATGAAGGCTCTGTCAGCTCTGTTATTACAACTGACTGCTGGCTTCCCTTCCTTTACGGAATAGCCCTGCTCTTGCTGCTCCCTGACATCAGGTTTAGATGTGGTTAGAGACTTTTAATGTCTTCAGAAGGACAAGCTACCACAGAAAGATGTTATGGGAAGAGGCAGCTGCCTAGTTATCCTGAAGAACAAGGGCTGTGACTAGTGTTTGGATCCTGGTACTCCAAGGGATTTCTCTACTGAGGAGTATGCAAAGAGTTTATCAAATTCCAAAAGGCAGGCTATGAAACACTACATGGACTAGTTCCTGAAATCAACTGAACTGAGGATATAAAATCTTGCGTAGAAAGTCTGCAACTTCTAAGCACGTGGTGTGAGAATATGCAGAAGTTTTTACATGCAGAGAACAAAAAAAAAATCATAGGGAAAACGTCAAACCTAACTGCATATACCACAGTGCTTTAGCTTTTGAGCAGAGGAAATATGAATGGAACCACCAACTAACAGCTGCAACTCAGTACTCAAGTACTGAGTTGCAGTACCTGAAGGAAATGATAATTGCCCCAGTGAAGCTCATGAAGATCTTGCACTGAAAACTGAAAAATGGAAAGGCCTTTTCATAGTTGTAAATGCAGAAAGGTGAACAAAGGACTGAATATCCACAGAGGTATACGGAAATAAGAATCCAGTTAAATAGGTCTAAAATTCATGTAGTATTTAAATTATAACATATATACAGATCTGCCTAAAGAAAGAACAATAATGGGTTACTCTGAAAAGTTCATGGTACGTGGGGAAATAACTAGTAAAGATCCCTGTGAATCTGCCTTGGGATTGTTACTTGATAGTTCCATTAATGGTCTTGCCACAAAACCAGGACTGTGTTAATTACTTCTGCTGGTGACAAAATTGGAACGCAATTCTACACTGGAAGTCAATACAGAAAGAGGGTGAGAGTACCCCAAGCACATAATAAGATGACCTTGAGAATGGGTGTTACAGAAATACTCCTTCGTAGTAATGATACGAAGTGCCAGTTCATGCTCAGGAACTTTGGCAAACTCCTGAGTCATCACTGGAAAATGACACATGGAAAAACGGCTGATTCCAGTAAGACCAGTAACAGCATGTCCATGAGCCTCCAGACTGATACCGCCAGGCAAAAGAAAGGTAGGTTTGGAATATATAAAGCACTGTGTTTCCAGTAAGAGGCTATGGTAAAAGTAACATGTGGAAACACCTGAAGTATTCCTGAAAGATGTCTGTAGCTCTAATGCATACTCAGGATTTGCTGAGGAAAGGAGAGCATATCTTACAAATCAGACTGAAACAGGCACGGCTGTTTTCTCTAAGCATGTCTGGTAGTCAAAATTTAAAATACTGCTGAAACAAGCATAGAAATAAGTACAAACTTATGTAAACTTTAAACTCAAGAATCACAAGTACTCAGAGGTTCAACTGACTTTCAAATGTCTGAAATGGGTATTTAAAGAGTGAGTATTCTACTAAAATGGTCTCATTCAATTTAATAGCTGAATGTAAGCATTTTGTTATGATTACCTTGGTTTAAGGATGTATGGCTAATGCATACACAGCAGCTCCAAGACTAAACTGGCGTAAGGGCTCCCTGCTTTGCAATATATTTAGTTTTTAAAAATATGGGTAAATATCTTATAGCTCAGACAAGCATTGCATTTTAAACTGCTAGGTATGAATAGAAATTGATTTTTGCTTATTGCAGAAGATATCTGTGCCTTTAAAATGGTTCCTGAAGACTAGGAATTCTGCATTTGACCACCCTCCTCCAAATAACCAATTGCTTTAGTAATCACATTGCTCCTTGTTAAAAGCACTGACAGCTCAAAACCCAATAGGTTTGGTTTTCCTCTGTAATTGGATTTTACTAGAAAATCACACGAATGCAATTCTAAAATTACTCAGTATGTACTGCAAATAGTATCTATAAAGTATGTTGACTCAGAAGTGATCTAAGATCACTCGGCTTCTAAAAAGAGAAGGTTCTGCCCTTCTCTGAACAAAAGGAAGATTGAATTTCAGAAGGAAAAGCGAGCTGATCTGACCTGTATGTGGCCTCTGAATGACTATTCAACATTAAAGAGGTGGTAAGAATGTGCCTTTTGGTGGTAGCAAAGCCCTAGGTCATGTTAGTGAGCACTACAAGCCTTGAAATATAAATAACATGCAGTATCTTTGATACGTTAACTAATCTTATTAAATATTTTTATAATTTATTAGGTAAATAACATACATGTATTTCAAAACTATTTCCAAGCAAACACTAAGTGGAAGGTAACTGAATTTTTAAGGAACATTTTTTTATAGATTAATTCTTAAGTAACTTCTAAATTGTTAACTCAGGTAATTGGGTAAAGTATGTATATGGGCTCATAGGACTCTGGTTCTTTATTGGGATATTCTGCTGAATTGGTTTACAGGAGCCGTTTTGGTTTATGCCTTAATAACTCCTTCCTGTCTGAAATCAGTTGCCTTTTAGTGAACAACCTGACTTCTGGTTTAACTGTCAATAGCTGATCAGACCTCTAGCACTCTCAAAACATAATTTAAGTCTTTGAAGGCTCAAAAGTACACTTTTCTTTTTATCCCCATGTAGTAAATCATTCTCTAGAGATCATGGTACAAGAATAACACTGTACCCCAATTCAAGCATAATGAAAGCTACCAAAGTGTATCCTTTCCTATCTGAGATGCTTTAGATAAGCTGCTTTAAACTTTCTTATGCGTTGTGGATTTTTTAAAGTCACTGCTTTATACATGTGCTGTTTTCTCTATTTTCTTACCATCACTCTAAAAATAAGCTGGCAGCCTCCCATGTTAAACATCTAGTGTTAACCAAACCATCAGCCACATACAGCTCTGACTTCTAGAACAGAATAAATTTTGCATGCCTCAAATAACAATAGCTGAATTTCAGCTTTTCATTAAAAACTTAAATACCTTATAAACATTTCACAATACCCAAGATGAACAAAGCATCGAAAGATTAAAACAAACCTTATTTGAGGTTGTTTCTATTACTTTTATTGGCTACTTGGTGTCTGTACCTGCCTGATGGGACAAGCAATGACTGTCCTATAACTGACGCTTGAACTATAAAATTAGTACAACAATACTGGGCAATATAAACACTCCATTAGGAAGGTCTCTTTGTAAAAAAAAAAAATAAAAAAAAAAAAGGAAATACAAAACAGAAATTATATGGAAATTTAAAAAAAATCAACAACTGTGTCTATTTTAATACAAATTCCAAGCTAATTCAGGAGCATTTATCTGAAATTACTCCATAAAATTGAAACAGAACATTTCTACAATGTGTAAAGAGACAATACTGGTTTTATAAAATAAATCATGGGGTTCTGAACAAAAAGACCAGTGAAAATGTGAAAATAGTTCAAAAGTGCTCTACAGGGAGGTTTTTTATACATATGAAGACAGGCTGAGAAAGTTGGGGCTGTTCAGCCTGGAGAAGAGAAGGCTGCGTGGAGACCTCATAGCAGCCTTCCAGTATCTGAGGGGGGCCTATAAGGATGCTGGAGAGGGACTCTTCATGAGGGACTGTAGCGATAGGACAAGGGGGAATGTGTTTAAATTTAAGCAGGAGAAGTTCAGGCTAAATATAAGGAAGAAGCTCTTTACTGTGAGGGTGGTGATGCACTTGAATGGGTTGCCCAAAGAAGTGTCAGTTGCTCCATCCCTGGCAGTATTTAAGGACAGGCTGGACAGAGCCTTGGGTGACATGGTCTAGTGTGAGATGTCCTTGCTCATGGCAGGGGGTTGGAACTGGATGATCTTAAGGTCCATTCCAATGCAAAAAATTCTGATTCTATGATTCTATGCTTGTACTTTTTCAGAAGCCTAGCTTACTGAACAAACTGTACTACCTCCCAGTAAAGACACTGCTGACAACCGGACCAGGCTCACTGCTAACATGGTGTTTTACTCAAACCAACTCATCTCAGCTTCAAGTCAGTTAAACATATATGAATCAAAGACAAGCACCTCAAGCTACAACAATGCAGCATAAACCCCCCAGAAATGTTCTCCTAAATAGTGGTATACATGTAAGAAGAACTGTATCATGTCCAGCCAAAGCTTTATGTGTCCCAGTTGATAATCTAAAACAGTGGCCACTATCAGCCATTTAGTGAAGAGTAGAAATAGGATAGGCATCTTTTTCTGAGCGTACAACCTTTAATAAGACAGCATAGACATATGCCTATATTCATAATAAATTTAATATTTTACAAATTCATGGTGATTAGATCAGAAATTCAGATTTGAATCTTCAGTAACAGCTAAGGAATTTATGGAAGTTACTCTTCTTTTAATAACATCTGGTAGCATTGAGTAGGAACTAAATTTTGCTTGTAATCACCTCACATTAGAATCATGAGCCACCCACCCTCAGAAAAGACACTGCTAAAAAAAAGAATTCTTTTTAAAAGTACTGCCTCAATATACAGCTGTATTAGTGCTACCAAAAAAATAAGAGCAGAATGTGTTCAAGACTTTAGAAGACATTTTGTTTCTGTTTTCTGAAAACAGTAGCTAAGCAGCAGACAGGGACTATTCATTCCTCCTTCGTAAGACTGTGGAACACCTAATGCCAAATCTATTCCTTCTAATAATCACTGTGCACAAGGATGCAGATCCTATCCCCAAAATATCATAATGCCAACTTCTCAAGCAATCCTTATTAGCATAGTTTATACTATAGTTAGAAGGCAGACTGTAAAATTTGCTGTTCAACTCTTTTATCTAAGTAATACGTGCACAAGAATGAGAGAAAAATATTTGATTATTCAGTTGAAAACAATCCAACTCATTTGACCCTGAAACTATTACACTTTGGAATACACTCAGTTTTCAAAAGCCACATCTATACCTAAGTGTTGAGTGTAGCTGGATCAAATAATCATGTGTCTATTATGTGATTAAAACAGCCCCTGACCATGCTGTTTCTATGTTTGTCTCTGTTTTCGACTTCTGTGGCCCCAGAGTATCCCTTTCTGCCCCCATTAAAGGCAATCACAGATTGAGAGTTGGCTGCTTTGCCCTTTTAAACATACCATTTGGATCATGAGTAATGAGGGGCATTTCATTTAGGGGTGTTCCTACAACAGGACTCTGGCCAACTGCCATGTGTCTGTTAACTGAATGTTAAAACAAGGTAGGATAATGTTAGGCAAGTGTCCTTGGAAAGTTATTAGCACAAGAGACTGTTTATTGCTAAAACATTCTTAAGCAAAAATAGAAATATATTTAACACTGTGTTCTAGATTTCCAATGCACTTCTCCACACAGAGCATTTGAATCGTTTTGCACTGTCTTTGTTCCCCTTAATAATAGCTGCTAGATGGTCTGATAACCCCTCTTGCTCTTTCATTCCAGCTTCAACAAGAACAGCAAATAGCAGCATTATAGCACCAAATGAAAGTTCCAAGATTCTACAAGTTTATGAGATTTCTCAAATTACCAAAGACAGTAACACTATTAATTTTTAAGTCAACTTAATCCTAGCATGCTTAGGATTAATAAATATTAAATTCTTGTCAAAACACTCCTCTGGGGCAGTCAAAAAAGTTTCCCAAGGAATAAGCTAATCGATACGTGAAGCATTGGCAAAATCACATCACTGTTTTATACTAGCCTGACAAATGGAGTTGAGGGGGAAAAAAAATAAAAAACACATAAAAATTAAAGAAGGCAAAACCCATAGACAACTCACTTTTCTAAATTTCACTTATGATGGTTGTATCTCACAAGTTCACAAACTAAATGGATGAAGCCAAAGTAAACATGCTAAGCTAAACATTATGGGTTTTATGTAATCAACTTATTTTCATTTTTGATACTCTAACCTATATCCCTGAACTAAAAGCTGTTAAGGAATATATGTTAAAGTATTTTTAGCTCACAAACATTGCTATTTCCTATTCTTCACTTGCATGCCTTTCAAAAATTACAAGACATATCCTGCGAAAGCACACAAAATTTTGGAGTCATCTGCAAACCTGATTAAGTGTACTCTCCATCCCCTCCTCCCAGTAACTGAGAGAGATGTGAAACACAACATGTCCCAGGACAGACTGTATTGAGTGTCCCTTTGTTTCTGGCCTCCAGGCAGCATACAGAACTCTCAGCATGACCATCCAAACAGCATTTTACTCATCCACCTACCCAAGCTTCATTGTCCTAAAACGGGTACACAAATATTGTGGTAGACAATGTCCAAAGCTTTGCTAGAGACAATGTGAATGACATCCAGTGGACTTACATAATTCAGAAACATAGCCTTTTTAACATTCATAAAAGGCAGTCAGGTGGATGAGGCTGACCATGCTGGAGAGAAGACTGAGGCAAAGAAGGCACTGAGTACCAGTTTTATCCACGTTCACTGGAAGCTCTTTCTATGCTTATATTATTATGAAAAGAAAAAGTAAGAAAGATCTCCACAGAGTTGAAAAAGTTATTTCTGTTCCACATGGAGAGAGGCTAATTAAGAAGAGAAGGAAGTTTGAGAGATGGTGTGGTATCTCTGAGGTGGTAAAAAGAAGTGTTTCCTCAGAAACAGGTATGAGTTTGCTACCGCTGAGTTGGCCGGAAGCAAGAAAGACCTGTAAAGACTAAAATAAGAGAGAAAGAACTGATATTATAAATCTGCTGTTTGTCCCTACTCTTACTGAAGTACTTTGTACTAAGTTGTCTTTTTGTCCACTTGAAGAGTTGAATTTATTGGTTTTATTTTTAATTGCTTTTGTTAAGTTTAAAAAGCCTTTTGGGCAATTCATTATAGTAGAAAATTAAAGCACATCCGCTTCAAAGTGTTCACTGAATCTACATCTCTTTACTGCTATTTAATTGTTTCTTCATTAGTCCTGTTCTTTCTCACTTTGTTTGATATTTTTTTAATCAAGGAAAACGACAGCTTCTATCACCTCAAAAATACGTTCCCTGAACTGCATTTTAGATAATGAACATTATATTCATTTATTATCTACCAAAGACATGCCTTAAAAACTTTCTGGTATGTATGTATGGCCCAACATAAAAGCTTCATGATCATCTAATGCAGCTAAATTAATTTTACATAAGCGAAATAAGAATTATTTTCCAATACTTGAATTTTAAAAAGCACTTGAGCTTGTATTGCATTTAAGTCCTACCTTGAATTTAGGATAAACAATGAGAAGTAATTATTTACTAAGGCTTCTTGTTTTGCTTTCTGTGAGCATATAAATGTAATACCTCAACAAGTATTATTATAAAGAATAAATAAATTCAGATCTGACATGAAACTGAATCAGCTTTTTGCATGTACCTATTACAGAGGGAAAGGTTAGTTTAGGCTTCATGCCAGCTTAATCCCTGGCATTGGTTCTTAAAAATCCAGCAACATGAGTTTCAATTAGTATTAGACATAGGAATGTTGTTTGTGTAATACACACACCTGTTTGACATGAAATGGGTTGAATCCAGCAACCTGTTTTGCATACATGGTAATCTCATGTACTCATAACCCCTCTCTTTTCATCATCCCTTACTGATGATATGCTTATGCCAAA
>JANHGB010034990.1:0-15173 GCA_026283785.1 Coracopsis vasa
TATTTCCCTTATCATTATTATTATTGGTGGTAGCAGTAGTGATTTGTGTTATACCTTAGTTACTGGACTGTTCTTATTTCAACCCATGGGAGTTACATTCTTTCGATTCTCTTCCCCATCCCTCCGGGAGCAGGGGGAGGAAGGGGGCAGGAGTGAGCGAGCGGCTGCTTGGTTCTGGCTGGGCTTAAACCACAGCAGCTATGTTCTTCAAAAAGAAATGCAAGACATATTATTTAATTTTATTTTCACTACAAACAAAGTCAGCAATGTGGTTTTAGATCCATGTGCAGAAGGAGCACTATCACATGTTACTACAAAGGAAAGCACCTGCTCAGTGAGCTACAGCTGGAAGCACTTCAAGGTGATTTCCTTCACCTAGTAGAGTGTTTCTCTGTAGTACATATGTGTTATTCAGGAGCTCAGAAGAATGTGGGCTAGGTCTGGATAATGCTTGTGACCTGGCTTCTTGTGTGTGCTCGCAGGCCGGAAAGCGAGCTGTATTCTGGGCTGCATCAAAAGGATCAGCAGGTTGAGGGACGTAATTCTGCCCCTTTGCTCTCATGAGACCCCACCTGTAGTATTGCATCCAGCTCTGAGGTCCCCAACACAAGAGGGATGTGGACTTGTTGGAGCGAGTCCAGAGGATGGCCGTAAAGATGCTCCGAGGGCTGGAGCACTTCTCCTATGAGAACAGGCTCAGACAGGTTGTTCAGTCTGGAGAAGAGGGAGTTTATTTCCTGGCTGCAGTTTTGTCTAGGTAAAGCAGATGCTATGAATGTGGTCTGGCCAATCTTACTTCTGTTCAGTCTTAAATTGCAAGATACTTATCATGACTATCACTTTTTATTAAAAGCACAATCTTCATGACGGTTTGACTTGAGTATTGTGAAATTGGGTAATGATTCTCCCATTTCAGTCAACCAGTTCAACTAAGGAAGGCTTATCATGTTTGCAGTAATTTTCAAGAACTATAAAAGCAGAAATAGCATGAAAATGTTAAAGAATTGTGAATGCATCAACATCTTTTTAAGGACTGAGATTCTGGCATTGGCTTGAGAAGTGCATACTGAAGAAGCTAAGGGAACTTTTTTGTTTTTCGGAAGAGTGTAATCCTTTCTGGAAGCTTCACAAAGGATTTAGCTTTGGTCAATATAATTTTCAATTAATAATTTGGTCAATATATTTTTTTCAAGCATGTTTGATTGTGACTTTTTTTGTCATATTTATTAGCTTTGCTAACAGTACCGCAAATTTCCTTGCACAGTTGTTTCAATGTCTAAGAGTGGCTAGTTAGAACCATGCTGAGGCACTTTCATCAGAAAGTCCCTAGTCCAAATACTTGTTTTCAGGTTCTAGCGAAAATTTATTGGGAGCAAAGTCAAATAATCCAGCTTTTGATAACTGACAAGTAATTTGAGTGTGTTTGACACAAAGCTCAGTACTGCAATCCTTATTCTGATGTCTGTTTTGTCTTTCCCTTTTTCCTCAGGGGGGAGATAAAGACATTGACACTGTACTGGCACTGACTCTTATATCCTGGAGCCTCTCAGCATCTGCAGGCTTGCATCTCTCTTTGTCAGAGCATCCCTCTAAATTTTCACTATTTCACTTACTCTTCTTTTGGCCTGTGAGGGCTAAGGCAAAGTTGTGAAAGTCTTCAGCGACATACCATCCCTGAGTCTTTGGATCCCGTTACAAGCTGCAGCCACTTTTTCTAATGCTATTTTAACTTTACTGCTAAGTTTCTGTTCGATTTTTGCCTTTTACAGAGGTATGAATCTTTTTCTTATTCTGCTCAGAGCAGAGACAATGTTTGACATTTTTACTTAAGCCCCTTTCAGATGTGTGCTCTCCTCATGCAAGTTTTTTCTGATGCTAGAAACCAGGTAATCCAGAACACCTACTTCCCTACTCTGGTGTATGCAGATAAGTCACAAAAGGAAATTGCTGCATGTTTTTCATTGGTCCTAAACAAATCCTGTACCCAACCAGTACACTACTCATCTCAAATTTAGCACTAAATTTGGGAAACATGTATATATGAGTGCAGTAGTTAGTCCATGTGAGTGTCCACAGGTTTTACTCAAATTTTGTTTTGTTTTTAATCAGGTTTGGTTATAAATGGGTAAAATGTAAGGCAGTGACAAATCAGTGTATGTTTTATAGCCTTGTGCCAATAGAAAAACAAAACAGGAAAGCTTTATTTTAAATAGCGATGTTGGAAATTGTAGGGAAAGGCCGTCAGAGACATAGCAATTTGGCTTGTAAAGATGATTATATTTGGTGCCTAACTATTTGGTCCTTGAGAATTTCTGTGACTTCAGGAAAGCAAATGTTTGGTCTTGATGATGGTGCTGTGGTTTAAACCTGATCTGATCTGCCTTTCCTTTCCCAGGAACTTGACCAAATGCATTTAAACCCTCCTTAGGGGCTGCTGTGCATTGTTATAAGACATGGGCGTAATCACTGGAATAGCACCAAGACTGGGACAAGAACATATAATAGCTAGGAATACCTCCACTGAGGTATATGTATATCATCCATAAATCTCATGTTGTCATGGGCATTTTATCTAGGACATCATATTTAAAATGGGATTTTTTTTTTACTTTTACCTGTGTGCAAAGTTAATTGTGATCTCATTTTGAGATGAGGGAGAAGAAAAAGAATCCACTTGAGTGAAATGCATCAAAATAAAACTAACTTAAGGAAGATCCCAAGCTGGTTGTAGCAATACCCTGGAAGAGCAAGATTGGGGTTTTTTGCTTTTGTTTTGGTTTTTTTTTCACCAGCCTGTTTCCTCTAAAAACAGAGGTTATGCAGTTGTGCTTTCCCTTACTGTGTGCCCAATCCCTCCTGCCCAGCCTTGCTCAGTAACACTGGACCTTGTCAGCCGACTTCAACCAGATTTGACAAGAGGGAATTTGGGCTCAAAGATATTAAATTCTAACAACTCTTTGCCCTGGTGAAAAGGTCTCTTGTTTCTGATACATAGGCTTCTGAAGACAGATTTGTGTTGCTGGAGATCCAAGTGTGAGAGTAGGCAGGAGCCGTTGCTTTTGCGGAGACAGTCATGCTTCTCTGAGGGATGGGGGAGCACAGTGGGGGAATCTCTTTGGAGCAGCACACGCAGGTCTGGTAGCTTTCCTTCTCTTTTGTTTCCAAATGTCAGTGAATACGTAGAGTCATAGAATGGTTTGGGTTGGAAGGGAACATAAAGACCATCCAGTTCTAACCCCCCTGCTATGGCCAGGGACGCCTTCCATTAGACCAAGTTGCTTAAAGCCCCATCCAACCTGGCCTTGAACGCTTCCAGGGATGAAGCTGCCACAGCTTCTCTGGGCAACCTGTGCCAGTGACTTGTCACCCTCACAGTAAATAATTTCTTCATAATGTCTAATCTAAATCTGCCCTCTTTCAGTTTAAAGCCATTGTCCCTTTCTTTATCCCTACGTGCCCTTATAAAAAGTTCCTCTCCAGCTTTCTTTTCGGCCCCTTCAGGCACTGGAAACTGCCCTAAGGTCCCCCCACAGCCTTCTCTTCTCCAGGCTGAACAAGCCCAACTCTCTTAGCCTGTCTTCATAGGAGAGGTCTAAAGAGGCCTCAGCTCCCTGCACCCTCACAACCTCCCTGTGCTGAAGTGTGACTCAGACTTTGGGCTTTATCTATGTGGTTAGAACTGCATGAAGCTCCCAGCCCATGGCTTTTGGTCCAGACAATCCTTAGTGGACCTGTCCAAGTCCTGAGCAGACTTCTCAAATTCTCCTCTACAACATTCCCGAGTCTTTCTAATATTTCTTATTATACACCTGAGAATTCATCCATTAGGCACAAACTCACTGGACACCAAGCTTCCTTGCTTCCACTGTTCATATAAATAGTCTTTGGCAGTTGTGAGTGAACTTCTGGGACAGAGCAAAATAAGTGGATAAAGCTCTGGTGGCCCTAATGCAATATTGATAGATGTGATAGTCATATCCTATCTATGCCCCTGCACCTACAGCTCTGGCCATTGGAAATGTTGCATTTGCCAGCAATACCTTTTTCAGTGCTTTTTCAGTTAAGTCATATGAGAAAGCAAAAACAATTGCTCTGAGTTACCTCAGGTTATTTTATCTATTTCTTAATCCCCATTTAACATGCCTCTTTAGAGTCCATGTCAGCATGTACACTGAACACGGAATCCAGGTTTAATCTATGGGATGACAGATGCATGTGATGGCTGACACACATGTTATAGTGTCAATGTGTCCTTTAGGAGAAATAGTATTTAGCTATAATGTAATCTGCTGCTTGAAGAAAAATTGCTGGAAGACCTAAAGCAGTTCTTTCTGCTCAAGAATATATGCATTGTTTCATTAAAGTGCTTTTTCAAGAGCAGCTCTAAAAAAGCTTGCAAAATAGAGTGTTTTAACTTTAATCATCCCAGATGTTTGCTTTCATAATGAGTTGCTATTTGGGTTAGCTACAAGCACCTTTTAGTCAGAGAATGCCGTGTTTCCTACAGCGGGAACAATTTTTTCCTGGAGTAATAAGAACAGCTTAACCTACTTGGAATTAAAAAAGAAAAATAATAATTGATTTAGGGAATAAAGTGTTGGAGAACAAAATTTTCTCCTTTGCAGGCTGTCCTCTCCACAGTTGTGGTTATAGTTAGTGGAAGAGGTTGCCACCAGCAGTGTTCACAGCCCTGCAAGGCCTGTTGGCTCTGTATTGGCTCTTAGTTAATGACCCACATTCTCACAGCTGCAGAGACCTTCTGTGATGTGGCTGTACCAGCAGAAAACAATGGAGTTATTTATTTCCAGCTGTATCTGTCACATGAATAAAGGACGTGAATTTGTGCCAGAGGGTTGCTGTTGGCTGCAGCATGGACATTTGGGGGAGTTTGTGGCAAAGAGAGTATCATTTATAAGATTTAGAGGTCTGAGGACAAATGGTTAAGCTGTCTTCAAATGCAACATGCTGGGTTTTTCTCAAGCACACCATGTAAGTGAAGCCCAGTTGGCCAATTCTGGCTACAAACAGCTGCATTGAAAAAGAAGTTCAAGGCCTCATAGTGGAAGACTTGAAATGAAATGGAATGCAGCCTTTACAAATGGCCAAGCTGTATTACTCTCATGCTTATTAATCTCTTTCAACAAAGCCAGCATATACCTCTGCTTTTCTGCTGAAGCCACTCAAGCTGGATCTGGTGGCTGTGCCACCAACAGTGGGTAGCGGCTAAATTCTTCCTTTTACGACAAGCTATAAGTGCTCATAGGACATCATCAAAGCTGTGATGCTTTGATTCTGAACTGCTTCCATCAAGCTCAACTAATTCCTCTAAGGCAACCTGTCAGTTGCCTCCCACATGGGGCAAGTATTTAATGTGCACCATGAGGACAGCATCTCTGAGGAAATGTCTTCTGTAACTAATGTATTGTGTAACCCAGTATGTTTTACATGCCTTAATTTGATTTTTACGCTTAAAACTGAACTGTTTTTTCTGTCTGCATTAAAAGTATCACTGATTGTTTTAAAACATTTTGAAGTTAGACTTATAGAATCATAAAATGGTTAGGGGTGGAAAGGACCTTAAGATCCTTTCCAACCTTAACCATTCTATGGTTACCCAAATGCAAGAAACACAAAATGTTTTACAACACTTAACTTTGCAAACAGGTCTCTCAGCAGGCTTGGGCTTGAACGTTTGCTGACTTCAGGCTGGTTTTGTTGTTCCAGAAGTTCAGTAACACCTATGTAACTCTGGTTTTGACTGTTGCCAGTGAAAGCTAGGCAAAACTTGAGGGGTTGTGTGTCTACTGAGTAATCAAACATCAAGAAATGTGAACTTCCTTGAACCAGCCTATGTGGGGAGAAGTTGACATAGTACTATTGATTTTGGGTCTGATCAAGCACTTTTGCCCGACTGGCATAATGGTTGGAAGTGAGAACTGTGTTTGCTTGTGAAAGAGCAAGGTCATACACACATGCTTGTATTTGCTAGTGAACGTTCATGTGCGTGCACACACTTACATATGTAGACAGACTTTTTCTAGAAGTGGGGGTACTCTTGCTGTGGTTCAGGCCAGTGCATGTTCCAGAGGATTTGCCAGCTCCTGCATATGGGTTTGGGTGGAAATATTTGCGCATTGTCCTGCCATTGTTTTAAGTGCCAGAGTGATCCCATTGTTTGAGCAGGATCTTGATCAGAGGCAATTCTGAGTGAGGGAAAGAGTGATTTAGAGCATGTTGCAATTAATTATTGCTTTTTTCACCGTATGACTATTCAATTTTTATGAATGTTTAACAGAATCTTTGCTTAGCTTCATTAAGTGCCTTACTGAGCAAAAATAGCCAGAACTGCTGTTAGCCTTTCCAACCGTAAGTGTGGCCATGTGTTGTGTACCTGCCAAAGAGCTGCAGGAGTTATTAGAAGCAAGGCAATCAAATCCTACCACACTTATCAGAAACACATATCAAATTCCACAAACTTCTGTTACTGATCAGCAGCATCAGAAGCTGGTTCACATGTGCTCCATGCACCTTTACAAATACTGCCAGAAACAGACCTCTGCAGCTATTGCCTGCAGCTGTTTGTGTTTTAGCTCTGATTTCATAGCTCTGTACATGCTGGAGAAACCAAGATGAGTGACTACAAGCAGCCTCTACAGCCACAGGGAAGGACTCTTATACTGCGCCACAATGTAAATAAGGCCACAAACACGAACATAGAGAAGTCAATTGCTTCTGGCAGCTGATTTGTGATTTTCTTGCCCGATGGGTCACGTGCTGCTTGGGGCTGACCCTCCAGAGAAGTCCTGTAGTTGGGGCTTGCTGGTTCCTGTTAGGATATCTCCATGTTCCCATCACCCTCACCTTCTCTTTGGCTGTGCAGGAGAGGGGACTGAATTGTCCAGCCTCTCCCTCTAATCTTCTTCCCTGTCTTCCTTTTTCCTCTTCCCCCCCCAGTTTTCCCAAGGGAAATAACTGGCTGCTGCTTTGCACTGTTGAAAGCCGTTCTTGGTTTCTGGCCTGATGTTGTCCTAGAGAGAGATCACACCTTGAAAGCAAAATGCTGTTAGTGAAACACTAACAGAGCATGATATTCAGTACATGGTAGCACTTCTTTAGGGAGCAAAATTTTAAGTTACAAAGTATGGGACAATTTGAGTAAGGATGTGATCATTTAATGTTGGTTGGAGGCATATAAAGATGATGGACAGTACTCATATATCTAATAACTGTTCAACATTTGTACTGTCAGTGGTTCAATACTGACATAGAAGGAAAATCATCATGCAACCAAGAGCAAATGCTTGTCAGATGGTTTTGAGATTTACTCAGCACTCAGATTATGGGCAAAGTTGATTCAGTGTTGAGATCACAGCATGTCCATGCATTTTCTGTGTCAATACCCTGCCCTTTTGGCACCCCCTTTGAGACTTCTAGAATTTCTGATATAAAGACTCAATAGCACAAGTGTCACTCAAACCTGTGCTACTCTTGTCCTAAGGATTATTTATTCCAAGGGTCTTCTCACACCCATGGAGCCATTCATGTGTGAATGGAAACTCTTGTGCTGGAAGGTACATGGTCCTCTTGGTTTCATGGCATTTTTTCCGTCTTTCTTCAGCAGATGGATGTCAAAAATTATGGTTTAAATGTGGGAAAAGTAGGCAGGTGAAAATAAACAAATGCTTTTTTTGCTGTTCTGTGCCAAGCAGAGATGAGAATTCCCTCCTGGAGCTTGCTGGCAAAGAAGGACAGGAGTAAGAAACGAGAGCATTTTGTTTGCAGGACCACAGCTAGGCTGTACAGGGGTTGAGGAGTGACAGTTTCAGGACCTTCAAACTCTTCTGGATGGGGTGGGTTTTCCTTTTATGCCCATCTGGTATCCAGGAAAATCTGCGTGCAGGGGCTCACATGGGGAAGAAGCATTCAGTCTCTAAACTGGCAACTTTGCCATCATGTGCACCTTGTGATATATACCTTTCTTCTCTCTACTTGCGCAGGTTTTTTTAACACATGGGTGGGGGCTGAGAAAAGAACTCCTAAATCTGCACAGAAATAACTCAAACACGTAACTGTTATGGGAGCATAAGCATGGCAATGCCTCTCCCTGCATCTTTATGTGTTACCTGAGAGTCCAGCTCTGGAGGGAGTGAGAGCTCCTCGGAAGGCTGAATGTCACAGTCAGCTCAGAGAAATTCACCCTGAAATGATTATCAAGTCTAAGCCAAAAACTGAAAAATCCATATAAATAAAGCTTTTTCTTTTTATTATTATTGTTATTATTATTCCCCACCAACTTGAAGTGCCAAATAGATACTTTCCACTAAACTCATAGTAGTACTTGACTTGGAAGCATAGGATCACCTTCTAAGTTTCATTATGTATCAGTAAGGACTAAATAACTTGACTGGAAAAAAATATATAAAATCTATCTTTTAAAGCAGCACTATTCTGTAGGTTGTGCTGATTATTGCTTTGTGCTGCAGGACTGTGATTTTTGGCACGGAGTGTCACATACCAAATTCCCAAAATAAAATGTTACATGATATTCTAATTGCTCCTCGGAAGCTTTAAAAAGGGATTTGTCCACTGAGTTGGTATCTCTTCTGGTGAAGCCAAATGATGCAGCAGGGATGGTTTAAGAGGAGAAAACTTTAAACAGCAGATAATTAGTCATTTTAAATAAGCATGAGAAGAAAAAAAGAAAACCTTCCATCAGTTTTGTGTTCGTAGAAGTTGTCAGCAATCCTGCTTTGATTGTAAAGGGTTTACAGCTATATGTTTGAATAGCTAAAACATCTGTTCAGCAACATTGTGAAATCATCGTGTTCAGAGCCCTTGATAAGGGGGACTGCTGAGTGATTGGCTCATACCAGCTCTACAGGCAGCAAGGGCTGTACACTCAGTGGTCACCACTCGCCTTTCCTAGTCCTGGTCAGAGGAAAACGTAGGAGACAGCTACTATTTTACGCATGATTTTCCTTTGAGAGGCAGAGACCAGGAAGTGCCTAGGAAATGGTTCACGACAGAAACCTGGAGTTGTAAATAGGAGAGAGGAGGAGGAGAGCTCATGGGTGCAGTTTGTGAAAGTTGAAATACTGATACTACAGCAGCAGAGGAAACACAGACTTCTGAAAGAGCAAGCACATCTTAGGCCGTCCCGATGGAAGGAGAGACGGTACCTGAGTCCAGGAGAGCAGCCAGCAAAGCCACGCGGATTGCTCTTGGGATCTTTGTGAGTGGCACTGTTGTGCTTGGCACTGCACTTTTCTTGGGTAAGTGAAAAGGTTGAGGCTAACCTCAACGCAACCCTCCTCAGCCTGGCTTCTTGATGCCAGTGTTTGTGCTCCACAGTCTGTTTTCGTGAAAATCTCAGTCTCTCCTTCTTTTCCCCTCATTTTATATTTATGCTGAAATGGAAATGTGTCAGGAGAAGGATTTGTTGTGGGAATGCTAGAGCTAGAAGATGCAATGTGAGCTCATGTAACTTTCTGAATGCTGAATTTATGTTTGGATACTCAGTTGAATGTGTTCTCACCAGAATTGAGTTCTTTCACAAAAGAGGGAGAAATGGGTGAAACTATGCATATCACTAATGCTGGTTCCAACTGCACAGATTGTGACCGATGTGAAATAATATTCTCTGTTTCCTGAAAATGAATCTGTAGTGCACACATTTTATGGAATCTTTTAGGTTTTCCTTCATTTGGTTTTCATTTAGGGCTCGACTAAAATTCCTGTAGAAGGCTTCAATAGTGCATATGCTTGCACATTTTTTAGATCTTTCTCGTCTTCTATGATGAATCGCAAAGTCGGCTTTGCAAAAATCACAAAGAGCGCGTTCAGAATAAGATTAAAACGTTTTGATCAGATTCATAAGCTGTAACTGGATGAAATCGAGAAGGAATTAGTTTTTCTTTTCCAGGATTTGGACTCATCTGTAGATTGGTTTTGTTGGAGTATCGCTTGGAAACATACATCTACACCTATAAAATGATGTGTAGAAGTATAAACAAACCCAGACCCACCAAGCAGAAAAAAGAGAAAGCAGTGTTATATCTTGTAAGAACTTTCAGAGGCAGATACTATCTGAGAATAATTCAGCCCAGCTCTTCATTTCTTTAGACCAACACAGATTTCCCTGGACTGAAGGGAATGTAGCTTCTAACCATTCTTTTGATTCCCTCCAATCCTTTATAATTTTGTGATCTTGTTTAAAAGGTCTGTTTTACTTATCATCACAACAGAGGAAATTATGCTAGGTTCTATGTAAAACGTTTAAAGCACCAGGATTGCAATTAGTTAGATTTTTTTCTGTTCTAGAGCAAAATCGCCAAACATTTGAAGGCAAGTAGCTTGTGTACAAGTAAGTAATCCCAATCGGTTCAACAGAACCCTTTATAAATGTGAGTAGGTTTGAATCTTCAGCTTGCTAGTGCAAAATATTGTTTCTAGATACAAACCAATGTTTTTCACCTCAAGAATAAAATATCAGACACTAGAGGGTAATGGAGAGACCTTATTTCCTTTTTTTTTTTTTAGCACTAGATTGTTTGTTTATTGCTTGTAAAAAGCAGGCATTTACCACCATAGCTTGTCAGAGATGGAATTGTTTAATCCATAGACCAGACATGAAAATTCAAGCAAATATATTAATTCTTAGACATAGTTTCTAAGTGTGCGGAGGTTTGTTCCATAGCCAGTGTCAAAATTTTCGTTGGCATAACTGCTAAGAAAATAAAAACGCTGGCCGTGGGTCAACAAAAATGTTTGTAGGATTTGTTTGGGAATTGTCTAAGGTTTTCAACCAAAAGAATAAAGGAAAAAAGTTAAATTGTTTTGGCTCAACCTTTTATCAATGCAATGTTTCAGAGTTTCATTGTGACACTCTGTTTTGTTTGTAAGTTTGAGTTTAACTCTTTTTTAGATTTATTAGGCTGTAGAAAAGGAGACTGTTATTACTGGTCACATGAAACATTTTAGGCACCTCAAAATGACTTCTTCAGTTTTCATTTAATTTACAAAACTTGCTGTTTCTGATACACCTGAAATGATTTCCCTTCAATTTCCCAGGCTGAGGAGTGACACGTAGCCTTCTCCTGCTTCTCTTGTTTTCCTTCTCACGAGTTCCTGCAACTCTAAGAAGGAATCTGAGAGAATTATGTATTTTTATTTACTGTTGCTCAGTCTTTCCAGCTGTAGCCATACTGTGACTCCAGCAGGGAGCTACCAGAGCAGTCACTTGGCATCAGGCTGAGTCCTGCCTGCAGTTCTCTGGATGGTGGTGTGGGCTGTAGCAGGGGAGGAGCCACCTTCTGCTTGGGAGCCAGGGTCAGAGCAAAAGGAAGCAATTCATTCTTCAGTTCCCCTGGGCAGGAAAGAAGTCAGGCAACTTTGAACTTCAATTCGGTAGCCTCTCCTCCTGACTTGGTAGACTGTGCATTTCTCAGATTATAGGAACATCCACACTATTTGCTTCTGCATATTGGTGTTTTCCCTTTCCAGATTTTTTAGGGGAACTTAACTACAATGTGTATTTGCTTAAGAATCTGGAAACAGGTTTATAAAAGAAGAAGCTGGGACACTGAGCGTTGTAACAACTGCAGGTAATAATGTAATGGTTAGTTCTCCTAACAACAACAAAAAGGTACAAGAACAAAACCAAGTAAAAATTTTCAATCAATATTAGCTGTTCATTGAAAGGTAAATGTTACTGGCAAAGAATTATTTTTAGTTTGCTCTAATGGTGATGTTGTAAATGGAACAAAACCAATTGAAATGGTATTTTGCTTTTGTTTATAAGTACCAAAACTATGAGGGCTACTTCAGATTCTCTACTGATTCTTTTTTGTTCTCCCTCACTTCCAACTAAGTGCAAAATAGTTAAATGGTGTCTGGGATTTCCCCTCGTTTCTCTGCTTTGTTAAGAAAAATTAGCAAACTTTCAAGACCTGGATGGGTTGTAAAAGGCTAACTTTAAAAAAGGGATAAGGTGAGTTGGGAGGAGAGCAACACTTAATTAATAGGCATATTATCCATTATTCGTGCTTCATGTGGCTCAAAATCATATTTTGGAGACCTGCACTTCTCTTATTTTTTACTATTCTTCAATCTTTATATGCTTCAAAATCTCATGTATTTCTTGGCTAATTTACAAAGGTGGTTTCACTGTGTTCATGCAAGCTTTGGTAAAGTTATCCAGAAATAGTTTTACATTCTCAGTTTCTGAGTAAATCTGATTGTAATCCAGCCATTTCTGTCATTAATTGTCATTAAAGCTATGAGGCTGGAAGAGATTAAACTCTTACTTTAGTTTTTTTATAGTAAAATTCTCCTGTGCTGAAATACCATTTCACATTTTCCTATCCCTTTTGAGCAGTATGTAACCACAGGAGGAACTCCTTTATAATTATCAGTGCTGGTGAAATTATGATACTTGATACATTCCTTTGTTGTTGTTGGTTGTTTTTAAATTATTTTTTATTTTTGCCATGGACCAAGTTATTAATATAATTAATATAATTAGACATTTCTTTGTCTGCTGAACACATCTACTGAGTCTGATTTCATCTACCCCTCGGGATTCTCTCATCCTCATCCACAGTATCAATTATCTGCATATTTGCTGCCTGACAACAGTGTCTGCAATTAAGCTTCTGTGGCAGCTGTAATACAAATTTCTAAAAGATGGGCAAAATTAACTGACAATTTCATAGTTCTCATCAGCAAAGGTTTTGGAAGCAAACGCAGTTACAATACATTTGGGAGACAATTCAGACAGAAACTGCACTGTGCTTTATAAACCACAGCTATCCCTATGCCCATTGCTAACTGGTGTATTCCAGGCTGGAATAAGGGGACCCTGAAAGCATCCTGTTGGTGCTGGGTCATGCTGGTGGGGCAGTGCAGCATGGTGCTGCCAGGCAGTGTGAGCTCCACAGCTCAGGAAGAGCTGTGGATACCCTGCGGAAGGTGGCTAGATCACTCCATGTTGCACTGCCAGCTGTGGAGTTTACATCTCTGGAGGATGGTAATGACAATTATTAATTGTCTGCATTGTGTCAGTGAGTAAGGCTGAAATGTTGTGCCAGGTGCTGTGCAAACCATATGCTGAGAGACAGCCCTTGCTCCATCCTGCCTACAAGCAAAGGCAGAGAAATGAGGCACAGGAGGGCAGAAGTTTTTGTTACAAGCTGCAGTATTTACTTAATATGCATTCTAACTGTTTTAAACCAAGGTAGTCAGAGATGTGTTGGGGCCAGAGCTTGCAGGGACATTTGAATGATCAAGTACACAACATTTGGCTGCAATGGTCAAAATTCACTACAAATGATCTCATAATGGTTTTCCGTTTTGCAGTTAGCCAAGGTATTATAAAGTTTCAGCCGAAACAACAGTACTGTTTGACCGCAGAATGCATTGAAGCTGGTAAGCAACAATTTTATCTTCTCTATTGTATCACAATTGTAGTATGTTAATGAGATAATTATCCTGTTTAGTTTTTTTCATGGTACATTTTACTCAGAAATCTTCATTAATAATGAGGGGAAAAAAGCCCAACAAAGTTTTTAGAAAGTCACTGTTTAAGTTGCTAAAGATCTGTTTATATTCTGCAGTTGAAATTAATGTTTTAAATTGTTTTAACTCTATTCTACCCAGGTTAACTCAAAGTTTCCCATAGGGTTTATTTATTTTTTGACTAGAAGCAAAATATTGAGTGACTTGGCCTTCAGGTGTATCTTGGTGTTTCCTTCCCAGTAGCCAGAAAACTAGCAAGTGAATTGCTAAGCACAGAAATGCTTTAGGGCCAGATCTTGCACAGACTTGCACAATTGTAATGTGGTGACTGTGACTCAAAATCTGCTAATTCCCTATCAGCAGGCTCTTTTCCCCATACAGAGATACATGTGGTAACCTTCATAGAGCTGGGACATCTATTAATATTAAATGTGAGCTAAAGGTACCAGGATTGGTAGGACCTGAGACACCAATTTTGTGCTGGTCAGTTTTGAGAGTTTTCCTCACACTAAATCAATAAGAGTCTTATAATTGAGTATAAAGATCAAACAGTAGTTACCACATCTGGAAATCTGCCCCTAGAGTTATTTTATTGGAAACAAAGTGGACATAGTGTGAATTTATAAGAGTATTTATTTCCATTATGAGCCATTTTAAGCTGATATTGTGAGGTGTTTGGTGTGTGTTTGAAATCCTGACAAATTCTGTGGGACTCTGTAAATTGCAAAATTTGCAGATTTCAACGTTACCAAGGTGTTTCTTGTCATTCTGCTTGCACTCTGTGCTGCACTGATGGTGTTCTTGGTCACTGTAGGCACCGTGCTCTGTGGCTGATTCTTGAACGCGTGCAAATACCTAAGTAAAGTGGGATGACTAATCAAAACACCACCACTGCCAAAAACCCAACCAAAACAAACAATTGTGGGAGCTTCATCATGAGCTTCACAACAACAACAACAACAAAAGTCACTTATAAGTTTAAATCTGAATTGTCTTTCTTCTCCCATGCACACAAAATAACATGGAATTTTGGGTAAGCTCAGCAGGAGGTGGGTTTTTAACCAGGGCAGACTTGGACACCTGCATGTTCTAGCTAAAAGTGCACTGAGTAGTGACTACATAGTATATCAAGACCTGAGCCCTGCCCTGCTGAACATCTTTTCATGAGAGAGAGAAAATTACTAAGGGCTGAAATGTCTTCAATGTAGTCAGTTTGAGAGTTTCTAATGTGAGAAAGAGAACTGCAGCTGAGACATAGAAATACCATAGGAAGATTTACTCTAAGTGTATGAAGAAGTTACTGGATGCTAGAAATAGTAGCATAAAGTCTGTAAAAGTTATGTGAATTCCTGCTAGGAATTTTAATCAGTTATTTGGCTAAATCTCAAAAGACATGGTCATTCAGCCAAAAAACGTCCAGTATCCACATATTCCATCTTACTCAACCCATGTAGATTTATGGCATAGTCACTATAATGTGTGAAAGGGCTAATGGCTTTAAGCTGAAAGAGGGTAGACTGATGCTAGATATAAGGAAGAAATGTTTTACTATGAGAGTGGTAAAATACTGGCACATGTTGCCCAGAGGGGCCTCGCTCTTTTTCTGTGGGAGCAGAGGCCAAACATACATACTTTGCGCACATTGCAGCAGAATGCCC
>JANHGB010034991.1:0-39155 GCA_026283785.1 Coracopsis vasa
GTTCCAACCCCCTGCCACAGGCAGGGACACCTTCCACTAGACCAGGTTGCTCCAAGCCTCAATTCAAATTCAAAAATATTCTCTGGAAAAAAAATGCCAAATATTTTAATCTGAAGATACCAAAATAACCACATGTAAATGTATAACCCTCCTCAGTGTTATATATATATATAATATATGTATTATATATTTAATATCAATGTGGCACATAATACAGATGCATAATAGATGCCATGCACACCACATTATTCTATGTCCCTAAAAGTTCAAATGAAATAAACTCTAATGTTTTGCTGTTCCACTTTTGAACAGCTAAATATGTTTCACTTGAAGCTTTCACCAAAATTCTTTTATACATTGTGAGAATATCTGTCCAGTGTATCTGAGCATTAACAGCTATTTTTTTTAGTTATTTACTTTTCCAAATACGTTACGGAGTTACAGAAATGAGGCCAAAGCAATGCATGTTTCATGTTGAGAAGGCATGGTGAAGGCTCCCCCTGCCCTCAGTTCTCTGACCATCCATCGGCCTCAGCCTGTCCCTCTGCTACTCTTCATGCCTTCCCTGCAAAGCGTCTGCAGCTCTGCAGAAACTTTTACCAGCTTCATTTCACCTCTGGTCATACCACAGTCTGAATTCAGATTTTGTGAGGAAAAAGACTAGAGTCCCTTCCCACAATCGCCTTCTGTAGAAGGTGAGCGCAAAAGAGTTACGTGAGTTATTCCTCCAGTAGATGAGAACACGGTAGCTACCATAACGAATTTGAATCATTCAGCATTCTGAGCTGCCTGCGTCTTCCTTCCTAAGAGTTATTATAATAAAATACCATCTCTAACAGCAAAAGCTCTGTCATTGTTTGCTGCTCCGGCCCTGCAGTTATGATTAAGTGCACCCCTCGCACTCTCTGTTCCTCCAGGCACAAGTTAGCTTATGAAAATGAAGCTGTCTTTCCTACTTATTCATACATCACCACTAACAGCCAGACAACAGAAAACAAGGCTATGATTCTGGCATGACCATGGTGAAAAATTATAAGGCAGGCAGAATTACAGCTGGATTGTCAGGAACGGGGCTGTATGCTGCCTGGCTGTGAGTGAGACTTCTCCAGAAGGCAGCTGCATAGCCATAGCATTTTCCACAGTACAGCTTCCTGACAGCTCTCGCATGATGAGAACTGCTTCTCTCCTTGCAAAAACTTAGCTGTTGCTGGGAAGATGTTTCCATGGAAAAACAGATACTTCTGAGCCTGACAACTCCATGTCTTCGATTCTGTCTTCACTTCATAGCTTTCTGGTGGCTAACGGAGGGGAAAGCATGATCCTCTAATTCAGGCATTGTTGGGGACTCCGTATCTTCAGCTCCTACCTCTGGTACTGATTTCTTGAGTGACACTGGACAGGGCACTTAACAACCTCTTGCTCAATTCTCCCTTAATAAAAATAGGGATAACAATAACTTTTTACCCCTCTTCTATTTTGACTCTCTCACATACTGCAAATATAAGTCCTCTGAGGACTAGCTTCTACTGCGTGCTAGCTTCTACTGAAAGCATAACAGCACCTACATGTGGCTAGCCTGAAGCTCCATCCACACACTATTGTGTCTCCAGCAGCGGGGAGTAGCAGCTGTGCAGTATGGAGCACAACAGCAAAGCTCTGTTGTGGCACTTCCTAATAGTGGTCCTCAGGCTTCCAGTCGCTTATAGCACATGACACATCTGAAGAAGTATCAGCTTATGTTGCATCTGGTATCCACTAGTTTCCTTTGGTGCCCAGTACAATCTTCATGCCTGTGAACAGTACTTCCCTATTCTGCCCTGATTTTTTCCCTAGTTTTAGAGAATTATATCTTCTTTAGAGTCTTTGGTACAAAGGAGCCTAATGTCAGATCTTTCACATGACTCTATTGCAATCACATAAAGAGCAGTGGGCCCCCAGCAAACACTTCAGGTAAGCTGCACTTTCTGTGGTCCTCAGGACATCAGGCTGTTTCCAGAAAGAGAAGATAAAAAGACATGTTAGATGGGTGGGGTGCCACGTCTTCATCGCCCATGGCCAAAGGGTGAGCTGATACCACAGGAGAGATGCACTTTAGCACATCTCTCCTGGTTGTTACATTCACAAGGTTTAGTCATATTTGGTACAGGACTCCAAAGTGAAAAGCAAGTGCAAATAATTTTCAACCTTTAAAAACATAAGTAAGCAATTTCTACACTGTGGATGTTATTAAAGGAAGACAGAGCATAACTCTGTCTTGCTACTTCTAACTATTTTAACAACTCTGGTGTATATCATTAGGAATTTAATACATATATGATGCTGGAGCCACAGCCAAGTACTTCCACAGTAATCCATGTTTGCAGTGTAAGCTGAAAAAGCAGGAGAAGGACTCAGTATGAATTTAAGATTCAAGCTTGGTAGGAATCAGGAGAGCTGCAGAGTTCTGCTCCCACAATGGGACAGAGAAATAGAGAATAAAAAGGTGACAGGAGGGAGGAGGGGAAACGTACGTATTCTGAATGTTTGAACATTTCTAAATTGGCCAGTATCACATCTGATGAACATAGGACTAGCTGGCTCTCTAACAGTACAATGAAGCTGGGTTATTTTCTGCACAACTCAGTTAAAATCTTTTATTAATGTCCCTTCCCTCTTCTCTCCTTCTGATTTATATTTCTTTATCCTCTAAACACCTGTATAAGACACCCTTTCTGAAATGTGTGAGGCCACATCCTTAGCTGGTCTAAATCTGCATGACTTCAATGAAATCAGTGCACTTGCGCTGACTGATACCAGCTGAATGTATTACACTTCACATTAAGTCTTGCCTTGAGTGACTGACCCTTTCTCTATGGCCTTCTAGTCCCTGATCTTGCACCAGTTCATACAAAATATGCAGCTTCTAAAATCTTTCACTGTTCCTGCCACATCTCTCATACATCTATCTCTTCAGATCACTGTCAAGTTCAAGCTTTTCATCCTCACTATTGATGCCCTGTGCAATTCTTACACTGTCTATATCAATTCATGTTTCTTCCTGCTCCCAAACTCAATTCTCTCTTCCACTGCCATGTCATGTCCCCTCTCATCATTACAGAAGACTCTGTCTTCTCATGCAACACAAATGCCCTGAGTTACATCTGAAAAATAATTTCAAGCACAAAAACTCTCAGCACTCTCCTCTATGAAGCTTTTAGAAATTTTACCATGAATTCAGTGTAAAATACGCACACAAAATCTCATGTGTAACACAAGCTTGCCTGTCCCCAGAAACATGGCACGACATTTTCTCTTATGCCAGTATAGTACAGGATACACTGTTATCAACAAAATAGAATGCTTTAATGTCTACTATGCATTTATTTCACAATGTGCACGCATGCAACACATATAGGTTATATATATATACACATATATATACATTATAGGTGTATGCACAAATGCACATGCATACACACACACATATATATTACATGCATAAATGCATAGCTCTGTGTGTGTATGTTTAGGCAGATACAGGAAAAAACAATCTCTCCTGTGAAGAACTTATCTTTTAAATGTGAAAAAGTCAAGTTTCAGGGAAAAATACCTACCACACCAGTTTAACTTTTTTATTTGATATCTCATTTGCATTAAGTACATCGCTGTTTCCCAACAGCCACTGGTCCTTCTTAGTGGACTAATTGCTCATAGAGAGAAACTGTATGGACAGTTCTTAAGGAGCAATTTGGATGAGAAGCAGGCAAGGAGTAACTCACTGAAGGAACAGCAGGACTGCCTCAGGAGAAGAGTGGACAGCTTGCTCTGTGAGAGCATCACATTGGACAGCACACTGTGCCAGGAGAGGAAGAAAGAAGACAGACATGGAATACCTGATAAGAAAGAAGGGTAAAGAAGTGAAGAAGAGGTAGACAGAGTACACCAAGGCCAGGGAAAGACAAGATGGGCCAGGCTGACTCATTAAAGTAGAAAGTTGCTAGTGAAAGGAATAAAGGAAGGCGCTGGCAATGCTGGAACACGGATTAAAGCAGTGGTATCAGCTGACTTCTGGATGTACTCACAGGTGGTGATGTGGCCAGGGCAAAAGAAGTTACAGCAACTTGAGCCAGAGAAGTCTGTACAGAAGTCTGTACAACTCTGCAAGAGTCTGTACAGAAAGAAACTTGACAAGTGTTTTGTAGGTGGTAGGAGGGAGGATTCAAAAGGCACAATCATACACAAAAGGTGATCAAGAGGACGATGTATACAGAATTGTATTGAGAAAGGTTGGGGTAAAGAGCTAAATCTCTGATTGATCTTCAGAAGGAAAGATGAAAGAACGAAATCAATCAAAAGAAGAGAATATATTGGGTTTCCACGCATCCTCTCCTCTTCTTCAAGGAGCTTTTTAGAAAAATGAAGAGGACAGGGAGGAGTCCAGCAAACCACAGCAAAGCTAGCAAACCTGCCATTCATGTTTGCAGCACTTTCATCTGCAGAATTCCAAGGAAATGGATTCTCAGTAGCTGAACACAAGAGAGTAAGTGCAGAAAAAAACCTTTTGCTTTGTAACAAAACTTTTTCAGGTTTTCTGTGACAACAGCAAATCTTCATGGGCCCATGACAGCTGGGCTTCTGCGCTGCCAGCAACTTCAAAACAATTTGAAGGTGTTGTGATTTGGACATGCACAGAAGTTTTTGTTTGCTTTCTGTCTGGCAGGTAAGGATATGCCCCACACATTGCCAGGAGAAGTGCTCTACATGGAATCTGGGGAAGAATGAGCCTGACCACTGTGAAATTGTAAGCTAGACCTCAAGAGATGCCCATCCCAGCTTCACTTGTCCTTCCTGACCTCAGTTTTTATGTCACTGCTAATAGCACAAAATGTCCCAGCAGTAGAACTGACATCTAACTGACAGCAGTTCAGTTAGGAAACTTGACACAAACCCCTTTCCTGCTCAGTTGGCAAGTATTCTTTCCTCCCCAGGCTGCAGGAGGTCAGCAAGATGTACTCACTGCTCTGACTACACACCTCAATTTTTTATTCACACTGATGGCAGCTTAACGACTGTGTGCCCTGACACTGCTTCTTCCTCGTCACGGTCTCCTTTTTAATTTTTAATTTATTCAATATAAACCCCCACACTTAGAAAATCGAAAACTTCTTTCTCTGAAAGCAGCAAAACATCCTTGGGAGCAAAGTCAATTCAAATCCATTACTTTTAATATTTAGGCATTGATCTGAGCGAAAAGATATTTTTAAATGACTGTGCCAGATTTCAAGAATATACAAGCTATTGAAACCATGGCCTGAATTTGTGCTATGCAGGAATACATGATCACTGAACAAAAAATGCTTTCTTTTTTGCTGCCAAAGACCATGCAATAAAACTTGTCTTGGAGGAGCATCTGAAGAGAATGAAAGTAACTGTCTGTGCACTGTGACAACTCTGCCTGTCATAACTCTGTCAATTTTATACAGGGGATAAGGTCCTGATATGCACATTTTTGTGGGCACAAACCCCATCTGTGAAATGCATCGCGGTAACGGGGAGCTGAGCAGCAGGCTGCAATGTGTAATCAATAATCTAACTTTTGTGCAATGCCTAGTAGCACTTTACAAATGAAGGAGAGCCCTCCTTACATCAGAAGAAACTGAGGCATGCGGTGGAGTGACATTTGACATTTCCAAGGTCACTGGGGAGGTGAGTAGTGATCTATGAACGGGTGCCAGGACTTGTGAGACCCAGAGCACTGCTCTTAGATACTGACAGATACTGCCCTTTTTAGTAGCTTAGGGCCTGAACTGTCACTGCCAGTAATAATGCAGAAATTCCCACTCTGCTACTCTTTTGAGCAGCTGTCAGCTTACTGGGTCCACTGACGGCTGAATTTTTCTCACCACATCCCTGAATGCTATGTTCTGCTCTGCCATATATTTACTTTGGGTACATCCTTTGGGATTCCAGGTTATGACTCTTTATTTTCCACTTGGCATTCAGGCAGCTGCTCATTTCAGCTGTAGCAATGTAAACCTTAAACTGCCTCTGTTAACAAACAAACTTAACTCAGATTCACACCAGGGTAACAGAGGTTAGCAGCTGGCTGTTTGCACCTCACTTTCGATCTGCAAAGTGAGGATAACACCGCTTCTTCACTACACTCCATCAGGTTTCAGTAACTGGTGTTTGAAGTTGTTGGAATAGTAAACTGTTGCTTATTAGCAGTGAATTAGAGACAGAGGGTAGGTAAGAGCTTTCTGATAGCAATGAGAAGGCTGATCTCTTCTCCCAAGTAATAGTACAAGAGGTAACAGCCTCAAGCTGTGCCAGGGGAGGTTTAGGCTGGGTATTACAAAACATTTCTCCCCCAAAAGGGTGAACAGGCTGCCCAGGGCAGTGGTGGAATCACCGTCCCTGGAAGTGTTCAAAATCTGTGTGATGAGGCCCTTACTGCCACAGTTTAGTGGTGGCATTGGCAATCCTGGGGTAAAGGTTGGACTTGATGATCTTAAAGGTCTTTTCCAATCTAGCTGATTCTATGATTCTATATTCTGGAAACTGTGGAAACATGGAAACTGTGAACAGCTTCCTACTTTATATCCTTTTTGGCAGTTATCATATATAAACAGCAAGATACTAAAATCCCTTCCATTTTATATAAAAGGAACACATCTCCTAAATTGATGGACACACCAGGATTGTTTGTAAGCAAGAAATCAGTAGGTATGTATCATAATTAGTTTCTCTGAGCATCAGAGAAGTCCCAGAATGTGGAAGCAGAGGCAGAAAAAAACCTCAAGATGAACAAAATGAAACGGATTGTTTTTTTGGTGACAAATAAAAAATCTAAACCAAACCAGAAAAAAAGAGGGCCATATTTAGTAGAAAAGGGCTGTAATCACCCACTCCACGTGAAAAAGGTTGCCAAGTTATTGTACATGGTATTAAAATCCAACTATGCTGACATTATTTTTCCACTTTATTTGGTTTACTTCTGTTAAAAAATAAACAAGCTCTGCACCTGCCTTTGGCTGTGTGGCTTTACCAGCCTGTGCAGATTTCTCAAGATAAAAATTAGGGAGTAGATAAAAATTCTCTTCGGTAGACACAGATTGCAGTAAGAAAGATGCTGCTACCTGCCTCTCACTTCTTGCCAGTGCTGTTAATGGCATTTACTATACTGAAAATTGGTTTATGTAAACAGCTCACCTATCATTTTAATTATGTGCTTCAAGACAGGTTAGAGATCATAAACACTACAGCTAAGAATTATTTCTGCATTAGGAGTATCAGATGGTAAGATAACACGGCAAACATTATTTCAGATCTAATGGTTAAGCACAATTAGTCCTATCTCAGGAAATATGATAAGAGCTCTGATACCAAACAACAACCTGCTGTTTTGCATCTTGAGCCTACAGCATAAAAGATGCTTCCCCCTGATACAACAAAACAGTGGCTGTACCAGAAGCCTCATGCTTTAGTGATGAGCTCAAGAGTCTTGGAATTTGTTCCTCATTCTAATGTTGACCAGCTGTGCGATTTCAGATGGGTCACCTCTCTGCTGAGGTTCAGCCTCTCTAAGCTGAGCATGATCCTGCAGTCAGGCTGAATAGTGGATGTGTAAATAAGAAGAAAAGAACAACCTGGAGAACAGAATGGAAAATTACCCTGACACAGCGTTGCAAGCTATTTTGTCAGCAAGAGATGGACCACTGCAAATACCTAATAAACATGCAGAGAATTGCTCTTAAATTTAAACAGAGCTGATCTTTATCTACGTCCTTCTCTGTCTTTTAACCTGTACCCTGGAGACATTCGGATTTACAGGGCAAAGTGCTTGAGATGTTCTCTTGCTGAAAATGTGTCTACTCATAAACTCAACCTGAAATCACATATAGCATTGACTCACTTTTGCCAGCATGTAATAACCCTGTCCAATACTACAGAGTGAAGATTGGCACAGAGATAAAATTATGAAGCTGTCACTCACACGCTACCTTGAGCTGCAAGGTTGAATAGTATGGTATTTCTCCTGGACTGCTAGTAAGCATTAGTTACTGTTTACTTTCTGAGTTTACAGCTATTTACTACATGTATGGCACGTTTGGCTAGCATGACAATTAAGTGGTTACTATTCCTGATGAAGAATCCAATAAGGCTTAGAAAAAGAAGTTAAAAATCTCATCCGTCAGTCTTTGGCAGATCAATCTTTGTGGAGCATTCCAGAGGTTTTAGGAACCTCAGCACAGACATTTCCCTTTTCCCCCTGTTTATTGGCTTAGCACTGAGTGATTCCTGTTGTTCTGAAATACCTCAGAGCAGAGGAAGAAGGCTGTCCCAGCTGAGTAAAGGGATAAAAATAAGTGTTACAAAAATCAGCTTAAGCTCCTTCTCCCTTTCTGTGGTTTAATTATTTAGTTAGTGCAAGTCTGGCTTTAATTGAGACAAAATGTGAGCCCGTTATACTCAGAGAGAGCCGAATTTTATTACACAGCTCAGAGCCAGAGTGATTCTAAAGTGTTACAAAAGAGTTAAAGTCTAAAAGCAAAGAGGTGAGAGACTAGCAGAAGGTGCCAGTTTCATTAAGTAGATATGTTGATGATAACGGGAAGAAAGGGCAAGACTTGCTGTCCAGTGAAACACAACAACTCCCATAATGTATTCTGCACATCATATCGTTCAAGCCCCTAATATTTCATTCATTGATTTTATTGTCAAATGAAAAGGCGCTTGTTCCAAGTGGCATTTAGCGAGACAGATCGGGAGAAACCCAGACTTCATTACTGGCAGTTTGCTCGCTGGATAACGTTGACATTATATGGGTAAAAAGCAAAAAGAGTGCAAAAGTCTACCGGTCCTATTATTTAGAAGTCTCTTTGGTTCTCTTCCTGTAATCTGATGGGCTTTTCAGCTGGTTAGACTGCAGCATGCCTCACATGTCATCTGCATCTGTGAAAAAGCATTGCTCAAACTTCTCACATAGGTGCTTTGAGATATGCTCTGTTAGCCTAGGATTCAACTTTTGTGTTGACCACTCTTTTCTGATATAGGAAGAGAGAAGATCAGAAGTCTATGAACTATTAAATTTTCTGGCATCTAGTTTTAAGGAAATATTCTGCATTTGGCTTACAAAACACAGTGGAAATCCTTATATGTATTCAACTGAGTGTGTCCTCTTGAAGCCCCAGTAGCAAATATCACCAGAGAAACCTTGGAAATTTGTTTACTGATACTCAACAGCTACAAGTGGTTGCACCAACTGAGAGGAAAAGAAGAATTCAGAGTTCCTTTAAACCACAGGAATAAATGTATGGAAAAGCCAAACCGGAAAGAAGGAAATGCACATCTGCATGGAAATTCAAAAAGCACTCCAAAATAACCTGCGTATTCCCAAATTCACCTAGTAGAGGCTAAAATGAGTTCTGAAACAATGTTGGTGGGAAAAGCACTCTAAACCTTGCTCTCTTTGGAAAGAACTAGAGGAGAATGCAAAAAGTAAAAGTGGTTTCTGGAAAAAAATCCAGAACTTTCCCTCTTACAGAATTATCCTCTGCAGTGAATGACTGGGTTATGATCATCCCTGCTTATTCTCCCTCTCTTTCTAGCCTCGTTAATTTTGCATTCCTAATGCACAGCAGCATGGCCTCACCAAGAAGCAGCCTGCAGCCACATGTCACAGATAGATATATTTTTAAGCAGCAAAAGTTAGTTCAAACCCTTACAGGCTGAAGAAGAACAGGCCCTCCTTTTTCTGGCCATGCGCTCCTTCCTCTACATTAGTATGTAAAATGTAGCACTAGCACCCCACAAACTCTTCTTCATACTCTTTCCCCCGTAACAAGGTCAACTTGTTTGGACCTTCTGAAAGGTTAGGTGCAAAATTGATTTAGGCTGAAAATAGCTGGCAGTTGCCTGGCTTGACCAAATGACAGCATCTGCAGGCAGGCATGGCAGCAGATCTTGAAGTTGCCTGTGTGCTGTGGTTAAAAGCAGCAGCTTGGAAAAACTTTCATGAACCACTTTGTTAATTACGTGTATAAACTCCAACTGGATTTAAATTTAAACAGTGTCTCTTTGTTAATCAGAGCCTAATTTAAATGCCTTTTAAAAGCAATTTTATAATGAGGTTTAGCATGCAAGCTTTCCTTCAAAAATACCGAAGAATCAAAACGATCAGATCAAATACTGAAAATGTCTAGACAAGATAAACCATACTTTCACAATAAAATGAGAGGCATGAAAGTATTAAGAATTCTGAGGACATCAAAATGCAGTGAACCAGCTGTGCAACCACTGCAGGAAAGCATGCAAAGGGCAGGAAGTTATGGTATCAGTTAATCCTCTTAATCTCTATTAATGCATGGAGTGTAAGCACCATTTCTTTTATGAAGCAGTAAAACGCTGTTATGAGTTTTGAATCTATCTTGCATCTCAATGAATCTGATAATCAAAAGACTAAGAACAGCAAGTCAAATATGAGAAAATTTCCCTTTACTTATTTTCCTCTTCAGCTGTCCAGGGACAAGATGGAAAACAGTACAAAAATTGAAAGCTGTAAAATGGACTTGGCTAACTCATTCCCTCACAACCACAGATGTTAGATGACACACTGTACTTCCTCTTAAAAGGGAACAAACTTATGAAATAAATAATTACCCACAACCTATCTGTATGATAAGCCTCTTTTGTCTAAGAAAAGGTATTACAACAAAACCAAAAAGGGCTTCACCTTCTGCTTTCCTTGTGGAGAATAAAAAGAATCCCTCACCCCACCAGATGATCACAAGACAGACCCTTTACCAGCTTATAGCTCCTTGTACTGGAAACTGATGTCACCTTTTTGTCAGTCATGCTGCAGATCTATTAAGCACCATAATAAATACAAATTACAATAGAAACACATTTAATACTTTGGCAAATTAAAAATGGATTGCCTTTCAAGTACTGAAAAATAGCAACAAATTAATATGCATTTGCAGATCAGAAAAGCAATAAGTCAAAGAAAGGGTGATGTAGATGACAATTTTGGCTGTGTATTGGGAAGATCAGTAAGACCCAGTTAAATCTAGTGATGAAATCTTGGCTTCTATTGGATTTAACGCTGTGAGAATTAATTTAGACCTCAATCACATAAATGCGATACAAGCAAGCACACTAATTTGAGAAATTATCACCCCATAGCAAGAGTCGCTGCCTACCTAGTTCATCTCAGTGTACAGCCATCTGGAATTAGCTGCAGTCCTCTTCACTGGCCCTCTGTAATGACTGTATGGAGAGAGGGACAATGAGTCCCCATGAAATCTGTTAATGCAGCTCACAGAAAAGTATGAAGACATGCGGGAAATGATTTCTTAAATCACTCCAACCAAAATTGTCAGGATGTCAATTTATGTCTCCAAAAGCATCCAGGAAATGGGACATTTACAGTTAACCTATCTTAATCTCTAAAAAAGGCAAATCCTTTGCTAGCACTGAGGACAGACCCTAAAACTCACAGATTTGTGAAAGTTTCCCTTCTGTATCTCACTTTAGCTTCCACCTCTGCCCTTTTAAAAGTCAAAATTGATCTTCTTTCTCTAGGATTCTTTCCTAGAGGTGCACAAATATTGTACTCACTCATAAAATCCATCTGTGTAGTCCCAGACAGACCTGCCTGGGATTTATTCTTCACAAACAAAAGATAATGTAGGTGGCTCTGAATAACTCTTGTGAAATCATACAAGCACAGACTTTTTTTCTTTTTCCAAATGCACCCTAATTAACTCTTATTTTAGTCCATCCAGTCCCAGCCTCCTTCTACTACAGTGTCCCCTTGGGGCATTTCTTAACTCCCCACTTCATTAGCGCTGCTTTTAGCTCGGATCTACACTTGTTCCCTATCATGCCCTAAGGGTTTTCAGAAATGAACTTCTTTTTCACAAGATTATTTTATTTCTAATTTGTATGATTTTCTCTCTGTGTTCAATGCCACAAAATACGGATTGTCAACTGCGCTCTGTAAATTGGCATAAGAAATGTAGGGATCATTTTCAATGGTACATACATACTCAAAACAAGAACAAGGAACACCACCCCCTCTACAACATGTGAAATGCCAGTTTCTTTCCTGCTAGAATAAGATACGACCTTCTGACTGAATTTAAAGCTCTTATTCTGGCACTTAGGCTCAGCCCATTAATTGCATGAGGAAACAAACTCCAAGGCACAGATCAAATTCTGGAACAGCCTTCCATTTGTTATCACCACATGAAGAGGAACTCAGCTTCTGCCTTTCCATGAAAGGAAAATAAACAATTTCCCATTTAAACTTGTAAGATCACTGCTGCAGGAAGAGTAATGTGTGAGTATGCATGCACTGATGGAAAGGAAGATTTATGTATGATGCGACTTAAGACACAAAGGCATTAAAAAGAGATCATTATCTGTTTTGGAGGTGGCAAAAAGCTCTTCTATATATCATTATCAGATTCTGATCAGCTCTAGAAATTGGGAAGTACTAATGTTATTTCATTTCACAGCAGATGGGAAGGTTCACCCCTCAGAAAGACTGAATGAGGACTGACTCAACAGCAATCATAAATTATTAACTAATTTGAAGGATTTTTCCTCTCCTCTTTCTTTTCCAAGTCCTTTAAGCTAATTTTGTAGCTAATGCAAGGCCAGATCTGAGGGAGTAATTATCAAGCAGGTACGACAGGATTAAGTAAATGCTCTATGACAAGACAATGCTGAGCTTCTCTGACTGAACCACTACATAAATTATTTGTGGTCAGGATTAAAGTATTTAATTAAATCATCTTTGTGTAGATGAAACATGAAAATTATTTTTAAATTGCTGCAAGAGAGAAAAAAAGCTTCCCTTTGTTTGCTTTTTACAATCTATTATTGAGTCTGTAGTTCAAAACCCAAAATGATCAAAACAGCAGTGACTCACTGGCAAGAGCATTAGGATAAATCGACGTACCTTGAAAGTTATCTCCTTGCATACTCTTCTCCCCAGCCAAGATGATTGCAATGTTATACAAATGCGTTACTGGAACAAGGACAGCTTCCAGACCAGAAAGGCAGTGTACCTCTGTGGTGTGAGTTTACACACAGGAATTCTCCTTAATGTGAAGTTGTGTGTCACTTCAGTGAGCTCTTACTAAACATTAGCAGTCTGCTAGTGGACTCTGAGAGAGAAAAGGGATTGTCAATTTTTTGTTTTACGCAAACAACAGTGGGAAGTAAGGAAAGCCTTGCTATTTAAGCAAAGAAGAAGCATGTGCAGAACAAAGGAGTTTTTGCCTCCTCAGAACAACAAGGAGGGAGTGGGACAGAAATAGCTCTTTCTCCTGAGACTGTTTTCTACACTGCCAGAAGGGAGAACCAATACTGTGGGTCGAGTTGCTTAGTTAAAGTCAGTAGGTCCTCTGCCTCTCCTACTGCCCACATCAGCAACTGTGAGAAACCGCTAGCCTACAACAGGAGAACTGAGACAGATGTACCGAGAGTTTTTTGGACTGTACAGAAGAACATCTGATGTTGTGGCTGAGCTCAGGCAGAGAAAAATTTCTTTGCTGCCATGAAAATGTCTTTTGAGGTCATATTAAGCAAACTGTTCCAACAAATAAACATCTGAGATTGATCTGCCTTCATTTGGTTGCAGAATTGAATGCAATAATCTAGTTGGTTGATAAATGCAAGGATTTGCACTTAATTCTCTAGCCACTGTCAACTAGGATGGAAAGACTTCAAGCTATTGCTTGTTATTTGGACTAGTATCTTAGCTGGAAGAAAATCCAGTGGGGAAGAACTGATTTGGTTATTAATGCAAATCCTTAGTATCTCCCTTCAGAAGATAAAGGTGTTTTTACATTTTACATACTGGATATCTACTTCTTATATGCAGTAAGCAAATCAATCCTTTGGGGTTTTTTTCTTTCTTTTAATTGCAAACTGTAGCAAAAAAGTAGAAAAAAAAATAATTTGTACAAAATCATTACAGATACATCAAATAAAAACGTACCGTGAACTGATTTTTAGGTCTACCACACCTTGTCGGAGCCCCTTTAAATGACAGCTAAGAGGGAAAATCTACCTCTAGTCAAACTTTATTATTCCCTCTGCTGTATGGAAGGTAAAATAAATAATTTTCTGAAGGGGAAAAGAAAGCAAGCTAGATAAAAAAAAATATATAGTTTTTTATTATTGTTATTTCTTCCGAACACTGTTGTTTGGGAAACAGCATATGCGTTCTTTGTTCTCAAGGACAGCAAGAACAGGTAACAAATGTCCTATGCGAACAGTCATTAAGTGGAAAGTCTATGTGAATATATGTGCAAGAGAAAACATGGCCTAACATTCAGTAATTTCAGTGAGCTTCGAACAGCTATCCGCATGCTCATGTGCACATCTAGCAGAAGCTAGATGGACAATACTGAACAATGTAAAAACCAAGCAGTTTCTTTTAATAATTCTAATAATTTCTGGATATACTCTATTAGTAAGGCACTGCGAATGAGAGAGACTAACAAACACAATCAATATGCCTGCAACTCTATCATGCACAAATGTAGGGGGAAGGTGGGGTACGGAAACAAGCATATGGAAACGCTAATGGAAATTAACTGAATTCTATATAAGGATTATAAAGTGGAGGTCTGAAGAAAGCTGTAAGGTATATGATACTGCAAATATTAAAATGTTTCCACAGTATAATCCAAAAGTGATTTAAATATGTACAGCAGCTTTCATAAGAAGTTTCATGTATTTCTTTCTGGACCACTTAACAATCATGAGCTACTGCTTAATTTCCTTTCCCTTCATTACTTACTGTCAATAAATGTGTGTGTGTTAAATTTAATTTTTCTCCTTTGTAATTAGTCTGGGTCTACCTGCCTGACATATTAACTGATTCTACAGTCTCACATTTGTGACACCAAGTGATTTCCATGGTGACAGATTGAGATACACTCCTGAATGAGACTGGTAAGTGGCTCATAACTGACTGGAAAAGGGAGAAAAAAACCCAACCCTCTTTTATATACACTTGCTTTGGTTAGGCTAATCAATAATTAAGGGAAGACAATGTCTAAGAAAAAAATTCCAAAACTGTACAGTTAAATTTGCTTGGGAGCTGATAACCATAGAGGCTTGTAACAAAGTTTTTAAGGTTATTGTGGGTAATGGAGATTTTAAGAATATGTCAGTCACTTTTTTGGAGACTGACTTATTTGACTGACAACTTCAGACTTAGTTCAGTACATAACTTAGTTCAACGACTGTTGCAGCAGCTTTGATCATTAAATTCAGTCTAGATTTGACACTACAGAATCTCTGTTCCATGTCCCTCTGCACATGGAATTTGCTCTTTTCTCTGGTTTATTTCCATTTAACAACTTTGATTTGTACTTTAGACCATACTTGAGGAATGAAACAATATCACATGTATCTGGGTCTGGATTAAAATTTGATGTGTTCTGCTGCACAGGCACCTGTGTCCTTGGATGCTATCTGTCAAGGGTGCTCCAGTGAACACCAGCACTATCAAGCCCTCGAAACACAGCCCTGCTGGCTTTGAAGGGCAGCTGAATAAAACCTACTCAACAGGGTGATCTTGGATGTCAGCAACAGCAGCTGCTGTGGTTCCTGTTAAAGCGGATTCAGTGGTGTGAGAGAGTGTAACAGGGAACACCCTGACTTGAAAGAGTCAATACAGGGATACAGTAAGCAGGTATGACTCCTTTTACATCAAATGGAGCCATTCCAACCTGTAGCAGGTCAGAACTTGGCTAAATTTATTCTACATAAGAATGAAGCATTTTTCATATATTTTCTCATAAAAACACCGGCTGTTGGCTTTGCTGCTGATTAACAACCTCCCACTTTCCCATTCTGGGCAAGTTGCTGAGGAAAGCTGTCAGACCAAGAACAGGATTGCTGGCAAGCTATCCTCTGGCCAAGGCACGCTCCATAAAGCACGCAGCTGTGTAGGAGAGGCTTTGCCATTTGGGAAACTGGGCTTCATGAATTCTAATCCATAGCAGCCCAAGTTTAGTTCTGTAGAAGAGCAAGCTAAATTAAAACTAACAACTTCCCTAAATGCAAAAGGATCCAACCACTATTTTTGAAATGATACCAGGATGGCATAGCAGGATGTGTAAATTGATGCTTGATCGCTGTGAGAGTACATCTAATTTGATATTTTTATAGGAAGAAACTCTGAGAGAAGAAAGTACCAGAATCATGTGTGGCACTAAATGGTAAAATTCACAGAAGTCAGTATTTGCCCTCTAAAGTGTCTGACCGCTAACGTTCAGGAGTACACACAATAGCATCTGAGCAACCACAATGAAACCAGACAGCTACAACTTCACGTATTCACAGTAAATCTTGCACAATTATTCCACCTAGACGAAATGCGAGATAAATCAAAGGGAACTGCGAATTCCCAATGTAAAAAGGGCTCAGTGCAGAAAATATTTATTCCTATGGACAATTTATTTGTACAGGGGGAACATACCCAGCGTTCCGCAGTGCTAGATGCTGTACTAACGCACAACTGGTAATGACTAGGCAAGATGGACAATGGGAAGGAGAAAGGAAACCACAGGCAGGACCCAGGACTGCAGAGGAAGTAAGGTACCTGCATATATCTACATCAGACCCGGGAAGCAGAGCCCAGATCCCTGCTCTTCCACCTGCTAGGACTGCTCTTCTTCTCAACCCTGCTATGGATTTTTAACAGCTTATTTCGCAAGCAACAAAGTTTGCCAATACAGTGACAACAGTAATGTGCACAAATCAGTAACCTTTTTTCTTGTTTCAACAGAAGAGTCTAAATAGTTGTTAAGATTGCAAATTACTTCAGCTCTGCTTAAAGGATTAATTTTTTTGATCTTTTGCAAATCAGAGTAATTGAAAGGAAAAAAAGACAGATATATAATGTTTTCCCAGAAGGTCTGAAGTAACTCCCGAAGCAGTATCACTTTCAACTCCAAGTTCTGCTAACCAAGTGGCAAAGGAAAAGCTCTCTATACCAACTTACTCATGTCAGGTGCGACCTTGGGAAATGTTTTGTAACATGTCAGAACAAAAAGAATATATAATTCAGTAATTAGAAAGCATGAAGAAAGATTATATTCATGTTTTGTATGTCTTGGTGGGTAGACAATCCAAGGAGGGGCACCAAACAGGGGTACTGAAACCACAGTAGTCTGGACAGTCAGTTTGATGGGAGTAGTTAAGAAGATTAATGTATACTCTAAACTGAACTCCCCCAGTTGGCCAGCGCTCAATAATTTAAAAGACAATGCCAGAGCCTTCATTTCAAGGTGACAGAAAATCCTGATGATGAAAGAGGCAGCTGAAAACTTACTTTTAATTAAAAAGCAAACAGGCTGAAGCTCCCATGTGCTTAACAGGAAGTAATACCATTTAGGAAACAGTGGGGAGGGATTATTATTTAGCTAGTTCATTTTGTTAAATAAAAGAACTCAAAGAGAACCAGTAACAACTTTTCCACCCTAGTATCCTTAATAATATAAGATGATTACTCATCGACTTAATGAGAAAAAGTTTGAGGATGAAGAAAAAGCAATTAAACTGACAGATTTACTGCTACCAAGAACAGATACCCACAAAATGCAGAGCTAGGATGCATTAAATGACCAGAATAATTCATGAACATTCCCAGGAAGATAATAAATGAATGACAAAGCTCACATCTTTTATGCGATAAAAATGGGTAGACAGGTGACAAGCAAATTGATGGGTGCATGTTCAGATGGACACAGAGGTGACATATTCCTAAGATTCACAAAAAATTGACCAAAATGATTATACGAAGAGTTTACGATGTGACAGCTCAGAAACTGGGCAAAAGAGGCCAGACTAAAAACTCATTTTCTATGGAAGCTGGAGGTTTCTAGTTAGCTTTGCTCTCTTGCTACAAACACTTTTAACCTGATGAAGTTTAGTGACAAAACTTAGTATTAAGAATTTATGAGTTGTGGGCAAGAGCTTTTTTTTTTCTTAGGGATCATTGAGCTCTATAGCCTCAGGCATGCATGACCAGTCACAGCACATGCTGGTGGGGAGCAGCAGTACATCATGGTCACCTGTGACATTTTGCTGACTGTTCCATCTTTTTCCCAATGCTAAACTCAACGATTTTAAATTTCACCTTAAATTTCGGCATCAAAGGCCTAATGGGAAGTTAGTATATCACATCTTCTCCTCTGAACCTGGAAAAGACCACATTTGGCAGATACTGTTCAATGAGGTAGATAAGACAGGATGCCAGTGAAGAGCAACACTTGGCCCTGAATCTACTACCAGGAGAGGCCCAGACTTTATCATCCTTAAGTCAATGCTGTATCTAAGTGCATCATCATTTTCAGTCCTGCTGAAGTCAATGAGATTACTCACGAGCTTTTACACTTCAGCCTATGATTAAGTACTTCACTAAATAAGGTCATTAAATTTAAACTGTAGATGCTTGCAAGGTACTCCTGAAGGTTGTTCTCTCACCTGCAACATATTCCCTTCAGGCTCATGGCCGGCTAAACAAGTGGCAAAATAACATCCCAATCTGCATGTCAGCAATCCTCCCACTAAACTTGAGACATGGGAAATTGATTGATTCAGGAGGGGGCTGTGCTTACCCTACTGCTAAGGTAGGGAAGAACAATAGCATGTTATGGCTCTCAGAAAAGGATGAGGTACACAGAAAAGGAAAGCTGTAGGAAACTGGTATACCGCAGTGTCTAGCAGAGAGGTATCTTGGTTTGTTTGAGTAGCAGAAGCCACACAACTGTGTTAATGCAGCATTTTGCCACTGTGTATTTTTTTGCCACTTCTCAGCAGGACTGATCAGCCCAACACAGTATTTTGCTAGTGCAGTTAACTAGCTCAGGTACACATGTGTGTATTGGCCCCCATAGAGACATATCCCAAAGGATTAAGAGCATTTCCCAAAGCTATTTTCACTTCTCTGTGTGTTCAGTGTGTACACCTCAAAGCAGCCCTCTACCCTGCTTCCTACTCCCAAACAAGCAATCAATCATGCTGAAGTGTATGCTAAAGCCATAATGCAGATAACAGACCATTAAAAGCTCAAATGAGACTGCTAAACACATTTCATTAATCATAGCACAATCTAGTCTTGAACCAGGAGCTACAGCTTTGGCAGGCTAGCAATGGAAGGTTTCTCTCTGCCTTGGGACTGGGAAAGGGAAAACTGCTCCTGAGCTGGTTACCTTAAACCTTTTGCCCTTCCTCCTCTTCCTCAGGTGGCCTGTGAGGGTTACGTTACTGGAGAAAGAGAGTGAGTTGAGCACAAAATAAGAGACCTGCTAAGAAGAAAGTGTGAATGCTGTTCAGAGAGCCTGGATTCTCAAAGGAGCAAGAACACCCACAACTCACATGGATTTTAACAACAATGCTTCTGAAAAACTGGCCAAACTAGCTCACTCTCCCTGTTAAGGGGTCTTTACTCAGGGATTTGACAAGGTATCAGAAAAAGGACTTTTCTTCTAGGGCTCCAGGCACGTTGCTGATTCTATCAGTATAAAAACATAGCAGGTAAAAGCTAAAGGAAACACTATAAAAAAGAGAGGCTCTCTTTGCACCGCTTCTTACTGTTACATCTCTAGGGTTTTTGAGTGACTTCCCAAGCCCTTTCCAAGGAAAGTCAGCAGGTTACTCATTTCTTGCTAGGCAACCGGCAGGTTAACAAGAGGTACCTGCCAGGCATATCTGGCTGTTTAACCTCCCCCTGATGCCACATGGCTCCACATACTTGTTTAAAGGTGGGGCATGCTTTATTCTCAGGGAGCAGGTTGGAGAAGGTGCTTTTAGCACCTTGAAAAACAGAGACAGAAGACACTATCAGTGAAAGACCCTATTTTAACAACTGATTGGAAGATTGAATATGCCTGAAATAAAGGGACCTATCAGCATGGGGTTCAAGTTTAATCCTAGTGGAATATTTGAATCAAGAAACTTCTTGCAAGGAGGCAAGGTTTTTTACCTTATCTTCACCTCATTGTGCTAAATTCCCTCGTTCAGACTTAAAAAAGATTCTTCCGGATGAGTAGAGATCAGTTGCTGACATCATTAGATGGCGTTTCCTATGCAATGTTTAAAAAAAGGAAGAAATACTGAATGTGGAACAAGAACTTTCAAAACCACAGTAGCAGAGGCTTGATTATGCTAGACACAGTTACTCTGCTTTTGAGCTGATTCTGCTCACAGAAGCATGTATTTGATATGTTATCACATAATTCCCATATACTAAAACGACATAGTTCCTATTCCAATGAGGTGTGTCCTGGGTAGGCTTCTGCAGCACTACGAATTAAAAGGCAAAAATAATTCCCTATGTTAAGAATCCCCTGATTCCTATTACTTGGGGAAAGAGTGGTATCATACCCATACTATCACTGTTGTTAGTTAGTGATGCCTGACATTTTAAGATCTGCAGTACCTACTGCTCTGACATGTGCCCTGCTAAATGGTGTTGGGTTTTGAGGATCAAAACATCCCTGCCATATATGCCAAAGAAATTGAGGGTATTTATTAGCATCACATATTCTAAAACTATGTAATAATGGGAAAAAGTTGCTTTTCTTGTGCTTTTTTTAAAGAGAAAGCTTTTTGCTCTTATGACTGCTATGAAAAGCAAGGAAGTGTAACATTAATGAGCCAGACAACAAACAAGACCTATATACTCTCCTTTTTCTTAACAACATGATCTTTAAGTAAGTCTCCTGATCTCTGAGTGTTTTACCATGGTAAGCTATCTCCATTAAGGCAGGCCTCAAGACCTAAACTCTCAAACCCAGTATTTATGGTCCAAACATTCCTTCTCACAGGGGACTTTTTTTCTCCTGTGTGCAGAAGGCTATTATGATACTTTTTACTTTCTAAGGCCCAGCTATACATACCTTTTCTGATGCCAGGGTTTTACAAAGAGAAATGATATTTCCTTGGTATCCCTCAAATGCTCATGCAGCCAGCAAAGACACAATTGAGATAAAGAGATACTGGTTCCATACTGATAGGTAGCTGGCAGCACTTTTTATACCTCTCCTGGTTTTGGCTGGGATAGAGTTAATTTTCTTCCTAGAAGCTGGTACAGTGCTTTGTTTTATATTTAGGACTTTTCAGTTTCCTATGCTCTGCCAGTGAGATAGTGCACAAGAAGGAGGAGGAAGCACAGCCAGGACAGCTGACCTCAAGTAGCCAAAGGGGTATTCCATACCACAGAACATTGTGCGGAGAATATAAACTGTGGGGAGTTGGCCAGGAGGGGTTGATCACTGCCTAGGGACAGGCTAGGCAGTCAGTGGACGGTGAGCAATTGTACTGTGTATCACTTGTGTTTATTGGGTTTTATCCCTCTCTCTCTTCCCCTATTATTATTATTTTTATTATTATTATAATTTCTATTACTATATTTTATTATAATATTTTACTTTATTTCAATTATTAAACTACCCTTACCTCAATCCATGAGCTTTAGCTTTTTCTAATTCTCCTCCCCATCCTAATGGAAGAGGAACCGGATGCAGGGTACTTAGTTACTGGCTGGGGTTAAACCATGACAAGAACGTACTGCACATAGGTTTCTTTTGCTATCGTCTTCTGTCAGACATTTCATAGACCCTCATGTAAATGTTACCCAGGCTTTGAGTGAGTGAGTGAAAATGTTAAGAGAGGGCTGGGAAAATGCAGGGAAAATCTTACCACTATAAGACTGCATGAGTCAGGTAAGGTTTATCAATAATTAAACATTAAAAAGAAAGAAGCAGAACAAGTGTGGATTAGAGGCACATCCCATATATGGGCTGGAACTAATGAGGCTTTTCTTTTTGCCATCAGAGAAACTTTATTACACATACTTCAAAGGCCGTTGACTTAGTGAGCAGTGGAGGTGGGTCAGAAATACATCCTTTTCAGTGATACTCAGCATAAAAGCAGAAGCATTCATAATGGAATGGCTGAACTGGCTGTGAAAATAATAACCCATGACTTGGGAAATTTTAAGGACAGGATTTAACCTTAAAATGAGAGGGAAGAAAGGAATGGCATATAAAATAAAACCTGCAGAAGCCTGCAGTTATTTCACAGCTACAAAAAGTATGTGCTGATGCCGTACATGCTTCTCATCTGGAGCTTTGGCCAGGTCCATAAATCATGACCTGTAATACACCAGGCTGTTAAAATTCCTCTACTCTCTTCAGATGAGGCTGCCCAATTGAATGTTAACAGTACTGAAAGTGGGGTATAGAGCACCTTCATTACCAGTGTAAGTACCATTAAATTGAGAACTATTGCACACATCACTAGACCAGAAATGTTACAGAGAGACCTAGAAGGGCAACACTGAGGGTGGGGAAATAAGAAAAAAATCATCCTGGAAAAAGTGCAAGTTTGTAAGCTTGAAGAATAGAAACCAAACCAGAGAGAAATAATGAATGGGGTGGAAATTGGTGGAAAGCAGTGTACCAGAAAATAAAGAGGGAGAGCTATGATCTGTTGTGCTTTTCACAGGAACTGAGACAGTAACTGCTTGGTTCTTGTCTCACTTCTGAGGCTGCCTGGCACTGAACCCCTGCTTGAGTTAGATCTCTTTCTTCTAATGTTGAGTCCTGCTTGAACTTTAAGTAATGTGGAAAGAAACAGCTCTGGTCATTGCTGACAGCAGATGGGCACAGCAGAGCATCTCTACGGTACCAAGTATCTAAAATGCCCTCGTAACAGTGGTGTACAGACGAACCTACCTGTTTCTCTTGTGAAAGAAAAATCTCATTGTGAGCTAAATTTCTTTGTGATTCACCTAAGCTAAATCTCATTGCGATTCACAAGGAATCCCATCAGTTTGGCAAACAAGTGATGATCAACAGCCATTGATACTGCAATGGCATTTAGGAACAGGGCTGTGCCACTATATCATGGGCTACAGTGTACGGAATAAATAAAGGAGACCCTTAAACTAGAGCTCAGGCATAAGCAGACAATTCCCATGCTATTCCAAGGTAAATGAAAGCTATCACAACTTCTCTTTCATGATCACCAAATTTATCCACATCTCACAGTTTCCAAAAGTTTGATTCCTTAGCTTTCTCTTGTTTTTTAACAGAGTTTCACAGGTTTTTATTTTTCAGAAAAAAATCCAGTATCTGGATCAACTGTTTTCCTGGTTTTAAGTTGAGATAGGTGATAAGATTACTTCTGGGACACCTCTGCTGCACACTGAAGTCTGATGTTTCATGAAAAAAGAAACGCAGTACATCTCACATATGCACTGTTTTCTAATTAGAAGCTGGATTTTCATCTCATTTTCACCAATATAAATCCAAGGATAGCTTAAATTAATGGAGTTACTCTGCATTCAGTCTATGGTAAATGAGACAAGGATCTTGGCCTAATCTCACAAATGTTTCCCTTGAGATCTCCGTTAATAACACTGGGGTTTTAATGAAAAACGCACCAAATTCTTGCAAGATCTCCTGGTGGGGAAAAATGGTATTTTTAAGAACATTAATTCTAGACAATTACCTTGAAGCTTTCGGTGAGATCTCAAGGGAAAAGGTTACAACGTCCTGTTATCTCTATATACTTCCTTACCAGCACCACTAGAAATACATGAAGAAACTCTGCAACAATCCTAACATATAATTACATAATTAGTTTCAGTGTGCACATATTGTAAGTCTATAAGGGAAAAGCATTATTCAACCACACCTGTTTTCCCTCATAAGTATCATTAGTACTAATTACTTACAAGTTCACTCATGGCAATCGCTAGACAATATTCAATTGCTTTCAATATACTGTTGAGAGATCCTAATCCCACTTGCAAGGCAGGGAATGGGTAGTGGTAATTGGTAAAAGTGCTTCAAGCTTTCAGGCTAATAATACAATTGTGACAGTACTTTATCCTGATTCATCTGGAAGAGTTTGCCTCCTCTTTGCCAATGGACCCACTATGAACAAGGCATCAAGACCTACAAAGCTCCCAGGAAAAAGCTCATGCTTTGCCTGACAGCTAGGCCTGACAGAGGCAGTCTTTGGAGAGCAGAACAAAAAGTAATAGTTGTTTTGGATGTGTTAAGAAGAATATTCTCAGTTCATTTTTGCAGAGGTGGACATGTAAGCATGATTTTCCCCCCAATCCCTCCCCAAGTCCTCAGCCTTAAATCACAGCTCTCCTGTCTCTGCTTTGAACTCTAGTTGCAACTTCTTTCAGAGTTTATCATTGCTTTTCCAAGCACTGCTCACAAGGGGACAGAAATAATGAAAGGTGCTCTTCAGGTCTCAACATTCTTTCCAGAGATTTCTAACCCAATCTTTAGGCCTTAATTTTGACAACCTGGAGATCTTACATATTGTTAGAGAAATTATTAAATATCTTCCTCTTCTACCAAGAGACAAATCAAGACTAATCATAGCTTTGGATCATGAAAATCAGATTTCCTCTACTTTAGATTCTGCCTTCCAAGCTTCATCCCAAGAAATTAGCATTCCCATCTGCCTTCAGTGTGAAAGTCAGACCTACACAGAGAGGTACCCTAGAGCAATATATTTCAACCAAGTTAGTCCAAGCCTCACTCCAGAGATGGCTCTATGTTCATTAGTATACAGGATCTGTTCATGACTGAGACACCCAGCAGAGCAAATCTGATAGATAGTCAAGTGTGGGCACAGAATGACATTTCTATTGCATTAGCCAGAACACATGATTTGAAGTTTATGCTGACTTTAAGCTTTCTATAGAAAGACAGATGGTATGTGATCCAGGGTAAGGTTTCTCAGAATAGTTAATCCATTAATATTTTGGCACAGAAATGAATCAGTGAATTTATGCCAGATTACCACTTAGTGCTAGGGGGCTATGACATTTTAATCTCTAGGTTTTTATTTACTCTATCACTACACAGCAGTCTTCATCAATAAGTTTCTGCACCTCATAATTTTGTGCCTTTTAGGGGAAGGTTAAGTACAGATCTGGATATGTGAGGAAGTGTGCCTTGCCAGTTCAGAGAGTGTGCTCCAGCAAGAAATTTCAGATGGACCTCAGGTGTAGGCTGCTAATGTTTTCAATGCTCTATAGAAAACACATGGTGATGGGAAGATAGAAAAAGGGTTGTAAAACGTAAGAAAGGTGAAAAACAAGGCAGCTCAAATATTGGTGTCACATCTGCAATGACAAAACAGCCCTGCAGCACATGAAGAACTATTGTCAGTGAAACACACTAATATTCAAGTGTGGTTTTTGCTGCCTACTCTTAAACGGTACTGACTGTACTGGCCAGGTCAGGCTAATGCTGATTATATGTTCTGTATTGCCAATATACTGGGACTCCCAACGGAATATAGTGGATTAGGGCAAGTACTCTTGTTACAGGGCTAGTGACGAGCTAGCTAGAAGACCTGCAACTCTTTTTTACTTCTGCTTCTCTTTAAAAAGAAATCTCCACAAATTCTCCTTCTGCACAGGTACATATTCCAGATCTAGATCCAACCCTGACGTGGTCCCTTGGACTGCAAACTTGCTTCTTTACCTAAATATGCCTCTTACAGCAATCTCAGTCAAGTGAAACAGGAGAAACTGAAAGAAGGACTGTTTGATGATATAGAAGACCCCATTAAAAATGAAGCTCCTATAAGGGGCAACAGCTGTCCTAGCATTAGTGCTGAGTAAGGCAGCACCAGTTTTAAAACGCTCAGGGTATGTCTATTATTTGGTTTGATAATACTGTTCTTTAAGAACCCACATATGCATATGTCCTGCTCAACAGTGTTTTCTAATTATTAAAGAAGTGGAAAAGATGGCAGCTTTGATCATCTGCCCATGGTCCAGCTCTTCAGAAAATTAAGATCTAATCCAGCCATAAACCCCAAGTATTAACCGTAGTGTTTACAGTAAGACTAGCAAAAAAGAAGAGGCTATGCAGTCTGTTCTGCATTAGAGGCAGAAGGATTGTTCGGAGAATGGATTTGTACTGAAGGTACCTAGTTAGTAAGATTAATGAGAAGAAATCACCGGCATGGTGGTCAGCCTTCAGTAATTTAATTGAAACAGGAACTAATTTCAAGGTGATATAGAAGTCCCTCTGAAGCTTGGCTACAATTTTTTTCAATGGAGTAGAAGTCAACATGTCATCAGGATACACAGGAAAAGGAGAAGACAGTATTTAAAACATTTAACTTCAACTTTTGACTTACTCATTTGAAACCTTTTGATGGGAGAAAGGAGTTGAAGAAGAGCAAAGGAAGGAATTGTGTCCAGCAAATCTTGATTAGATTAGATGGAACAGGTCTCATCTGGAAACTTCAAGATCATGGAGGGGATTTCCAATCCATAAAAATGAAGGATAAGTAGCAGCCTAGGACGTAATTTCTTTGAACATGATATCCTAAGGTTAGAGGGAACAGGTTAGAGGAAGACACTGAGAAAGCAGGAAGGGAATCCTGTTTCCCACTAATCATCACCTGCAGGTAGGGCTGAAAAATCCAGAATGGAGCCTGGAGAATTGAGGGTCAGTTGTGAGGAAGTAATAGCAGACTTGTCTAGGCTTGCAGAGGGGTCAGAAACCATAAAGCACGTCTGAACTATCTGACATTCCCTGCTGCCTGCTTGATCTTGACAAGGGAAAACTCTTGCGAGATCACAGCAGGAAACTCTTTAAAACATGCATTTAAGGAATGAAATGTTCATTCATCGTTGATGCAACTGATTTCAGAAAACTGACCAACTTGTGCCTCCCCATAAAAATACTGATCAACAGGAATCTCCACGGCTGCCTGGCTAGGCTGGTCTACCCTCTTTCCAAATACGTTGTGTGGCTTGTCATAAAATTCTGAACTCGTAACACTGCACTCTATACTATAATGGTTTGCTGAGACAGAGTAAATGGTCTGCAACTGGTCCATAACTTCAATGTGAAGTTTGATAGTAGAGATGCACAGTAATCTATCAGAAGTTAGGAGAGATGATATGCTCCAGTGGTCCACTGCTCTAGGAGAACCAAATAATGAGTAGATGGAGATGTAGATCTGTGGAAGGAAAAGCTCTATTACCATTCTTTACAAGCAAAAGAGATTTTGCAGAGCACAGCTATTAAAGACACCACACAGGGAGAGGGAAAGCCCTCAGTACAAACAGATCCCAAACAATTTAGGGCTTGCCAGGTTACAACCAATACTCTGAAGCTCGCAGGCTATCAGCATGCAGCTGGAACCAACTCTCAGCATGAAGCAGTGCTTTGTAAGAGGGCTGCCTTATTCAGCTGCTGAGAAGTCTCAAGGAGCAGCCTCATGCAGAGAACACTGAAGTAGTCCCATCTTTTGATGACTACAACTATCATGACAAGTTGTTTTTATCCTCACTCCCGGGTACATAATGTAAACCCTAGCTTCTGTTTTGCTGGTTTTGTTTGAGTATTTACTCATGTGGACTGATTAGCCAGCCCTGAACCACATCCCCAAAGATGGACGTAAGCAGCTTCAGAGTTTCACTTAGTTGTGCCTACTGAGTCTCAAGAAGCTGTTCTGCTGACATACTAAGTCCCAGCTCTGGAATGAATCCCAGAACCATGAGGAGCAGAAGCAGCTGACAAAGACTCATCTTACACCCAAGCAGGAATAGCATCAGCTTAGATCTTGAGATCCTTTTATGTATTCAGGCAGTGCAAAGGAAACATAAACTGGCCTGGGTCTTCACCAGGAAATGTTGAATGTGCATCTCTTTTATTGACATGAACCTGCACACCATTTACTGCAGTTATGAATTTTGCACTTTCAGTCCAAATTCTTTTCAGGACCAGCCCTTGTGCAATAGAAGATGTTACAGATCACCACACTTGACACTTAAGACCAAACTATGAATTCCACTGTGGCTACATGCAAGAAATAAAATAAAAATATAGAAAAGTTTTGGACACAATCCCTTCATTTTACTGTACATTTTTATCAATCATCTTTTGGTATGTATCTGGAAGGGACAGGATAGAAATCTGTTGGCTGTTAGTAGTGTCTGAAAGCACAAAAAGATGTACCTTGAGGAGAGAGTCAGAGGGAAAAAACCTTCTTTTAATTGAACTGCTAGGCCTATGCTGAATGCAAGCTAGAGGTTACTGCAAAGAACATGGAGTACAGCAAGCTTGAGATATAAGTAAAGTAAAGACACTTGGGAGATGCAGGGTCAAGTAAGCCATTAAAGACATACCTACTTCTTTCTTATAGCTTGAGTGTTTAAATGGGGGTTCAAACATTCCTGATTTTCTAGGTTGCTTGGGGAAAGGAACCCTGTAAGATTTCTACTATTTCCATAAAATTGGACTGATTATTGATTTAATTTATATGGAATAACTTTTAGTTCATACAACCATCCCCAGTTATTGCTCATGGTGCATTTGTACACAGCCTTAGTGCAGTTGTCATAAATTGGTTTAATTTTGTAGACCCTTTTCCTTCCCCTCTGCTTGCTCGGAAAACAATACCTTTCACGCACCCTGATGATGGGACAATCATACCATTGACCTCTGGGTGACACATTCTACATTCCAACTTGAGCCTGTGAGACAGATATTCCCTACTCCACTTTACCCTATGCAAATCTACGTGCTGCCAAGGACAGTATTACAGACATAATTTGTTGCATGAAACCAAAAAGGTGAAACCTCAGATGAGAGCTTTGTAATTGAAAATGGGGCCTTAGGTCCTTAAAAATATGGATTGCTAATGCAGAATAAGGTAGGCTCAGGGAATATGTCTGGTTCAGAGAGGGAGAAAACAAAATATCAACTCATTACAATACATTTCACAGAGAACTGTGAAAAGCACATGTGCTTGACAGATTGCATGTGATTAGAATAAGGGCCTTAGGCATGAAAACCTATCTATTAAATATCATTCTTTCTTTAGCCCTAGAAATGTAACTATCAAACCCTAGAGTAAAACTTCATTTGTTAGGTGAATGACCCAGATGTCTTATCTGCTTGGCCTTTTCACAAATGCAGAAGTGAATCATTATTACACATTACTAATTGGAATAACGGACAAGTTGCCACTCCCTCCATATTCACTGCCTACTCATACACTTGCTCTGCTTTACTGTCATCCAGGGAATGCAGAGAGACTGGCCAGAGAGATTAGTACGTGGACTTAATTTGTGTACTTCACCCAAGAAGACTGGCAGACATTCAGCTTGAGATTTTTTTTAATAGCCCTCTAAAAATATATATAAATAAACAAGTTGTGAGTTGATGGGGCAGGAGTGCTCAGTGTATCTGAGGAGGAACATGTCTATAATTGCCTAAGAAGGTGAACAGATTGCAGGAGAAAATAATCAACCCAAAACATTTATTGGTGGACAGTAACTCCTGACTGATTCTTCCCTTTAAGTTGTGATGGGGGGTTATTATTATTTTCCTCCTTTGTTTGTTCCCACCCTCTGTTGTCCTAGGTTTTCATTTCAGCACAGCTTACTGGCATCCCACTCCTAGAAATGCACTTTTTCTCTGCTGAGATCAAACACACAAAGCAGAAATGCTTCTTCTCCCAGTGTGCACCCTCTGGGAGACAGATTTTCTAGCTTCTGGAAAGTCACAGCTTCTGCTGGTCAAGGGAGATGGAGATACTCACTTTGCTCTTCTGATGCTGCACTCTGCCCAGATTTTTCTCAATAAATTATTTCCAAGGCAATTCAAAAAGCTCTAGGTCCATTCTCCACGGTTAGAATATGACAGATTAGTAGAATTAAAGTACCTTGAAATCCTGAAGGTAAAGCTCTGAGGAGACAGAAACTGTTTTTTTGCTTTAACACTGTGAGTCATGCAATGTTTAGTTTGGGTGTTTGATACATCATAGCAACTAACTCAAAAAGACAGCTGTAGAATGAGTGGCAGGTTTAAAAAGGCTGGAGAAAAATAATGCAGAAAAAGCACTACATTGATGTTGAGAAGGTAGAAGAAAGTCCTCAAAATTTCAGTATAGCCAACAAGATTTTATTACAAATCTTGTAGTATCTGGTGGGTTTTTATTCTGAAAACTCCAGTTGTGGAATCAAAAGATGACAAAAGAATATCAGCTTTCATTTCTAACTAAAACATTCCTAGCCCCATGGGAAAAAGCTTGAAAACATGACCAAAGGATATCCCTTGGAAATCAAAATGGAAAAATAAAGAACCCAAATCTTTTATTTTATTTTACTTTACTTTAGAATTTCCCCCACCATGAGTTATACCTAATTTCTATGCACTGTTGGCCTTTCACCTCTAAATGTTTCTGTCTGGTGGTAGAAACAGACAAAGAGCCATTCAGCTAAAAAAGAACTACAGATGTCTCAGAAACTGCAGCCATTCTATTTTGGCAGCAATTCATAATCAGAATTTTCTGATTATGTCCCTTGTCACATTAAAACCCATAAACTAGAATGTGCACATGCTGATCCCTATAATAAACTCTCTCCCCTTGAGCTCATTTACTGAAGTCAACTTTCTTACATACTTCCTTCTCAATATAGGAATACCACAGCAAAGCAAACTGCATATTGAACAAGTATGGAGAGACGGAAGTGTTTTTCCCTGGGCCCACAGAATCAGTAAGCCCCATCTCTTTGCTTGATCCCCTCTTAATTAAAATCAGCAAAATTAACCTCTAATCACAGTTAGAAACTTGTCCTTTTTTCCCCAAATATCCCAAATCCTTACTTTCCTGACACTTCACCAAGATAAATCAGTGTTCACTCCTGTAGTTTCACACACAAATGATAACAACAGCATCATGAGACAGAGGAGCACGACACACCCCAACATTTCTATCAGCTATACCTAACAAATAGGATCCTTTATCAATGAAGCTTCAAAGCTTCTGCAGCAGAAAAGAAGAAAACATCACAATGTAACAATCAGGAATAGAAAATCTTAAGCAGATAGAGTCTCCACAGGGACCTTTTCAAAGAAAAAATGTATTTCATTTCTGGAATAACCCTAGGATGAGCTATGTACTGTAGTCTAACCATTAAACACTTACACAAGTCTTTCAGAGACTAACAGATGTTCCTTTTATGAGCAAAGACAAGTGCCATTCGGCCTTTTTAGGCACCTATAAAAATTCAGATCATTTTAAGCTATTTTATTAGCTGCCTGACAATTTTATTAATGCACTCTGCTACAATGTGATCCTGTTTCCTTCAGAAAAAGACTGACTTATATCATGGATTTTTACACATACTTAGGTGCACGTTGCTAATGCCTTCCTCTTGATTAGTAAGAGAAGAAAACCTATTGTACTGACCAGAAGGAAGAGAGAGATCTCTGCAGGATTTAACACAAACAGTGTGTCAACCTGCAGAGATCCTGTCTCAAAATGATCCGCGGAAGCTTTAATGATTTACTCAGTGTAAACTGACAGACTGAACTACAGGATCTGCCGAGAATCAATTCTGTGGCTCAACTACTGGCTTCAGCCATAGGTGACAATGAATTTTAAATTTTAATCTTGGCAACAATTGAGTATTTTACATCACCATAAGAAGAGCACACCTATAAAAAGTACAATTTTTGCAGAAGAGCCTAGGTCTGTGACAGGTATAGTTTATTAAACTGGGGATTCACTGATGGAGCCAAATTCAGGGAAATTTATACAGCACCTGCTGACTCTGCCTGACTCTCACCAGAGCCCTCAGCATCTCACTTTCTGGCACACTAAATTCGCACACAAATGAAAAGTCATGCATGCATTTGATATTACAACCTTACGCATAATAGTTCTTGTAGGAATATCATTACTAAACCACCTACACAGGATGTTGAATTTTTTGATGCTTGTGATTTTTTTTTTGTTTGCTCTTTTTCCTGAAGAAGCTGCAAAAATAGCACGAACCTAGACTGTTACCTCAGGCATTCTGCAGAGCAATATGCCAAAGCACCTACATACTGAGTGTTTGCAAATTTTAAGTTTGGGATTGACTATGTGCCAGTCCCTCTTCAGCTGTGGGCACTTAATCCTGCACCAAAATCGCTGTTGACCTTTTCTGGTATTTATGATGTCAGTATGGATTTTTATCATTGTTTGAGCTCCTGACACAAAGCAAACAGCTTCTATATAATTTTTTTCTGTTCATGCAAAGTGTGAATATGGGAATCTCAGTCTTCCTATCAAGCCTGACATTTCTCCTTCTGGGATGCTTGATCAATAGAGGTAGGTGATTCTGCCTTACTGCCTTCATCAGCTTTCCAGAGAAGACTACTTGCACAGATGAACATTAATTGTAGTTTATATTCTCTGGATGACTTAGTGTACAAGTAGAGTTATTTGAAATACATTAGTTACGTACCATCTAGTCACTGTTGCACAGAAGTACTTAAAATATTCATCATATCAGCTAGCTGTATTTTGAGACTAACATGTAGTAGTAGAGCATCACTGTTCAATATAGTCTCTGAGTTATGACATGTACTTAGAAATACTATAATGACCTTAGATGTGGTGTTCCTAACTCAGAGTCCCTCAACACTGATCTCTACAGAGATTATTTAGGTCTCCTTTGTGAGTCTCAGCTGTGACTCATGCATAGCAATGGACTAAAGAAAAAGGCAGACACAAGAATTGTCACCTGATGCTAGGTAAAGTACAAAGACAGTCTCGTGCTACTTATATGTCCAGCACCCAGCACAAAGAGACTGTGATTCTGACTGAACCTGCAACCTGTAACACAACCTGTAATTATGATGACTGCTATAGTCAGGTTCCAAATAAATTCACAATATCACTTACCATGAATGCTCTTGAGAATCCAAATTTACCATACCTTTAACGTAAAACTGTAATTTTGGAAAATACCCAGACATTTCAGTACCAATATTTTGGGTTAGCAAGAATAATAAAACAATTAGCTGATATGGCTGTTAAAAGAACTGAAAGATTGATGGCTGAAAACATAGCTTTGGACTGCTTCTTTTCTCAGAAGAATTCACACAATTTCTGCAATAAAGGCATATTGGTTACACTAATCCTTACTGTCTGAAACACTTCGCAGCACTTCATCCAAGAATGCGTATGATCTACAGTCCCACTCTTCTTCCCTTAGGCTAGGTGCTTTCTCAAGTTTAGAACTGTCAAAATCCAGTGAAAGATGAATAGAAAACATAATCAGTGTCAACTAAGTCACGGAAAACATGCATGACAGGTTATCTTCACCAGACTGGCTGCAGTCTCACACCTTTGAAGTCCGTATTTTGGAGTTATATACCTGTCCGAGAGAAACAGACTGCCTATCTTTGGGAGAGCAAGTGAGAATGAGGCTAAAGCAGAAATGTCCAAATCCCAGCTGAAAAGCTGTATCTGACTCTTGAAATATAAGTTACTGCTTCCCAAAGACATATTTATGCATAGAGATTGAAGCTTGCATATAGAAAGAATATAACTATAAAACCCCCATAAAGTGCTAAGAGAAGTTTTTAAATGTTACATTGCTTGAGACACTGTTTCAGGCTACCAAAGAATGGTGTGAACTTCTCCCAAATCCTAAGGTTGCAACTTCAAAGAAGAGATTTTAAGATGAAATCACATATGTACAGCCCTAATTTGTGCACTCACAGAATAGTTGGCTCATTTATTGTAAAGGCATATGTAAAAAGCTTATCAGAAAAGGGAAAAGCAGTAATTTACAAAGGAATCCTACTTCCTTTTTTCCATATAGGGAGCAAATGCAGTAAGCAGCTTCACCACCTAAAATATTAAGTTACTGGGTAAGGGTCTGATCTTTTCAGCAACTCTTAAGAGGAATGGAAGAAGAACCTTTGCAGAACAAGAATACTGAGTATTGCAGGTGCTATTTAAAACATACTATGGGCCTTTCTACACAGCAAATTGGACCAGATTATATTGAAACCAATCCTGAATCATAATTTCTTCCAAGTGTGGTGTCCTAGAAAAAGGGAATCTGAGCTACTGGGCTCTGTCACTACTTTTGTTGGGAAGGAAAGTCTTCCTGGGCACAGAACGAATTGCAGACTCTAGGATCTCTTCTCTCTTTATCTGCATGGCTGTAATGTGGAAGAGGCTGGGCTGGACTGTTATCCTGCAGCAACCTGAAGCAGGAAGCTCTTGCCTTTCCTGAACTGATGTGAAAAAAACTTCTTTTTGCTTTAACAACATCCTGGAGCAAGCAAGTTTATAATGGCCACTTCTAGCCGACGAGTGGGTATTTGAACATTCCTGGGAGGCCCTGTGGGTCTAAGGTGCCCTCCAAGCTGGGGTTGGGTATAGTGTCAGATTTCTCTAGAGAGTACAATTTCCCTTCACAGGAGTTTTATTTTTCTTCTGTTTAAGTAATATTTCAAGAAACACACCAGGCTGTCCCAAAGAAATCTTTATAAACTCACTTGGGACTTCTGAGGGAGAAATAAGGAAGGGATTAAAACATCAGTTTAAACCCAGTTCTTTCAGAAGAATATCTGGGGCAAATGACATGAGGCATCCTTTGAATCTTCTGTAATGCTGTCAGGCTGAGGACAAATTGAGAATCACCATATGATTTAAACTAATATTTACAGCAGTAGAAGAGCAACAGTATCACTCCAACTTACTTGCCCTTGTTTTCTAAGATGTTCCATTTCCACTGAGTCACAGAACCACAGAATCATAAAATCATTTAGGTTGGAAAAGACATTTAAGATCATCAAGTCCAACTATGAACTTCGTACTGCCAAGTCCACCACTAAACCATGTCACTAAGTGCTACATCTACACGTCTTCTAAATATCTGATTCTTATCCATAAACCCTCAATCCTATCGTCACCACCATCAAACTCATTGCCTCATGGGACTGCATCCCCTGAGAGAGGCTTGAGAATAAGCTTGTGCTTGGACACATTCATTTCCGTCTCCTACCCTACATACAGGATCACTATTTTGGGCATATGAGCCTCGCAAAGTCCTGGGGCTATGGAACTGTCCCATTAATTCTTTCTTTGTGCATGACTGTCTTGAGAGATGAGCAGATATAGAGGTTGACCAATTTCTTGCCAGGATTAAAAAACTGTAGAGAAGCAGGTGGTCAGGCAGAATTATAAAGACAGACTGGCCAACTTACAAAATCATACATTTGGGAGCTGTGATACGTATGTTATGAGGGCTGGCAGTAGCACATGAATTCTGTTTTCACGTGTAAGTTAGAGCTTTTCACAGCTCTTATCAGCTTAACGACCTTGCCTTGCTCTATGGAGACTGACATACACCCACTTTTTAAATTCCAATAATTATCCTTCTCTGTGTTTCTGTATTTTGTCTGTATTTTTTTTCAATCTTAGGCCTGCCTCTGCTCCACATTCCCTTCTTTAGAATAAGTCTTTATGCTTGGTTTCTTTCTCCAAGGGTCCTTCATTGAAACTACGGCATAAAATACAAGCAAGAAGATGATCCCCCTAATTATCTTCATGCAGATTTTGCTATCTTTGACCATGCAGTGTCCAAGTTCAGTTTATACACACTTCTTTACCTGCTACATCATGCTAATACACTATATTCAGTAAAATATTATTATTAATGGGACAGTAACACACAGTGGGGCAGTACAATAATTACTCCAGCATTACTCCCTAGACATACAATTATGTAAATTATGGTTGTCAAGGTGTATGTTTACATGAAACTCAAGGTTCAGTGGAAGGTATGGCTTGGTGAAGAGGTTTGATCAATACCCAAATAAGAGGAAAAACTTTATATTCCTTAATGAAGAAAGTTTGTGAATAGTTCAGTTAAGTAAGAAGGTAATTGCTTCTGGCCGGCTGAAGGGACAATAGAATATCCAGAGAAGGGAAAGGAAACAAATGTATATAGCAGCAAGCACTAGAACCCAAGCCTTGACTGTAGAGCTGAAGATAATAGGTCCTGCCCATGAGCTAGGTACAGGCAAAGGCATTTCAGCATGGAGTAAAGTACAGTAAACGTGCTGTCTTTTCTGTCACCTTTCTAATGGAGTGGTGTATTTCGCTTCTGTAAATAAATACTCCCATTTCCTTAGGCTGACTGTGTTTGACGTGAGTCAAGAGAGCTGATGATATGCATCAAGGTTACACTTTTGAGGGGCTGTACACCTTCAAAGCAGGATCCTGGAATCTCTCTGCACTTACCAGCACTGCAATACATATTCTGAGGGCAAAAGGAGAACAATAGGGCATGTCTGACTCTGAAAAGCTGGCAACACTGAAGCCTGGGAGGATTAAATGTTTTTTGCAGTGTGTGAGCCAGGAAAGTGCTCTGGTTTGTGACAGGGTAGTGGGGAACTTTTTTTGTGATTGTCTTCTTACACAGTTACTCTGAAAGTCTCCTTTCTTAGTCAAACTATTAAGGAAATTTTCAAGTAGTTAACAGGGATAGGTAAAAAAAAAAAATACTTTAGATGGATACTTTAAATCTAGAGCCCTTTATCAACTCACTAAGAGGAGTAAGCAGTTAACTTCTTTCTCTTCACATGTAAAACTCTGCCCCCTCCATCCTCCTCCCTGGTTCAGGTATGATTCTAACTTCATTCATTTTCAGTGGTAACATGGAGAAGTTATATTGAAAGTAATAATTAATTTTCATTACCGAAATGGAATATAAACCAATTTCTTCCAAGTACTGAATACCAAACAGGTACTTGAATGGCACACCACTACAGATTCCTCATAATTCTTTACCACCTAATTTATTGTCAAGCTCTCACCTGTCCCAAATAATGAGACCACTAAAACACACTACATAGATATCAGTGTCATCAATCACTCTGTACAGCAAATCATTGAGGAAAGAGCTCACAAACAGAACAATTATATTCAAATAGCAAAAATTGAAAAAATTAAAACATTTAACAAATCTCAGATAGCCCTTTACCCCCACTATATTGTTTGCTTTACCATTTTCCCTCCCCCTCAAATAAAGACAGTATAAAAAATCATTAGAATACCTTTGAATTTGTGAAAGACGGCCCATAGCTCAGCAATGTCAGTGGCAAATGTTATGTCTGTGTCGAGGACAATGACTCGCTCAAGATTGGAAGGTAGAGTCTTAGTCAGAACCAACTTCATCAGCCCGTAAATCCCAGAGTAGTGTTTGTTGGGGATCCAAGACACTTCCGACTGACAGGAAAAAGGAAGTGGGAAAGAGGAAGAAAAAAATAATCTTCATTAGAGAGAGGAACTCTTCCTGACACTAGTTTCTTGTAATAGTGGGAGATCGCTGAGATGGAAACAGCCATCTAAAATCCTACTTTTAAATTAACTTCAGAAGCTCTGCAATATGATAAAGCTGCTGTAGGATTTACAAAGGGTTCTTCAAGGCAACTGCTTCACACAAAGTAATTGAAATTAGTTGAGCCTCTCTAACTTGTACAATCCATTGTGAGTATCTTGATAAAACTGAAATATATTTTAAAATCAAAATTTCAGGTGCACTGTATGCTGCTTTCATTTTCAAACGAAACAAAAACTTTTGTGTTTGTTATTCCCAGAATTTTATGACTCAAGCAGAACTAACAAGCTTTTTTGTTTTTTCTTTTATTTCTTATAGCTTTGAAGGCAGAATTTCAAAAAGCCAGTCATTTAAAACAATAGGCCAGAAAACTGCTAAAGAATTACTTCTTATGAACTCAAATTTTTCCTAAGCCTTACATCTTTAATTTCTAACTACTGACATCACACAGACATGCCCAAAAGTGCAGAAAGTGAGAACATTTTTAGCCACATTTTTTATTAGTTATATATTGAAGAGGCAAACCCAAACACTTACATTTCTTCAGTAAACAAAACATTTCTACAGCTTCTAAAATAAGTTGAGATACTAAACTCAGTATTACATTGTGCTACTGGCACTAGAATGTTGCGTGAGCTATGCTGAATTTTCTTCCTCTGAGTCAAGTTCTCAAGTATCAAATATCACTGGGATATACAAACGGGATATAGAAGCTTTTGTGAAGTTCCTGTTGCCCTGTCTGAAATTCCTTGTTTAATATTTTAAAGGGCATGCACTAGAATTCTCAGATTTTAAGTTTTTCCCCAAGTCATGCTCCTATTAACTTCAATTAGCATTTTGTCTGTAGGGGACCTGAGTGAGGCTGATTTCAGGATTTGTCCTGGCATGCTATGCTTCAGAGAACGTAGGCAGAAATTAACTGCATTCATAAAACAGAAGATTTATTCTGTTGTTTAACTGTCTCATATCTGTTCACTGGCACTGTAAAGTTTTTATGTGAAACATCTTTTGCACAGAAGAACTCATTTCCTCCAAAATCCTTCAAGAAAACCTTCTGATAAGAGATAGATTCCTAAACTTTAGTTGGAAGTTGGAAAAGTAGTTGAAGAAAGGCTAGTAATAGCTGCTTAGAGACCATTTCTTTTCGAATACAAAGTAACAAGGCCTCTGCTGATGTAAGCTGACCTGTTGGTTTCCTTTAAAATGGCAAACGGCTGTCTTCTGTGTTATCAAGGTTCAGAGATTTCCCCCACTGCTAAGTTCATTAAAAAGACTGAGGGTAGTAGAGTAAACCTTTAAGGAGAAAGGCAAAATTTCAAGGGGAAAGGCAGGAAAAGCAGTTTATCTTAAAACAACAGAAAGAGCAAACTGAAGTGGGAAGTTTCAGTTGGTTTTTTTAAAGGCACCACATCCTGGCAATCCATTGGTGTGTTCCATTGTCTGTGTATATAATCAATATGCAATTACTTCCATATGGCTGGCACTGTCACCTACATGTGTATCTATTACTTGTGTTTTCTATAGGATTTGCACTTTAAAATGCCAGAATTAATACAAGCAATGATTGCTAAGACTGTGGTATAAACCACTATGAAAGAAATTACAGAGGGAAGTAATACACAGCAAGGCTAATTTATGGGTCTAAAGCACCATTTCATTCTTGCTTGCTTGCTCTCTCTGTAATTTGTATGATGCTTAGAAGAGAGCTTGGGTCTCCCAGACACATAGCAATATTAAGTCTCTAGATATACAAAAATAAACCTCAACGCTCCTCAGAAATGTTTTCTGAGTTTGGATCAGAGATAATTTCAAATGCACACCCTCAAAACTCCAGTTATTTGTGATCCTAGCTCTCCCACATGAGAGACCTAGGAATGGACCATCACATTAAGGTGTCAGCAAAGCAGAATTTACTCTGCTTCTCCATACTCTGTATATC